>JAGKTI010017079.1:0-10742 GCA_018397915.1 Birgus latro | reverse complement strand
ACTTTTCCATTCATATCTCCAATCAGAAACACTCTCTCATTCCTTTCAAACTTTTCCAAGCAGGCTTCCACATTTGTCCAAAACTCTTCTCTCACTCTACTTAGACGATCTTGCGTTGGCGCATACATGCACACAATTGCCCACATTTGTAGTCCAACTTTCACTCTTACCCACACAATCCTTGACCCAACTGATCCATACTCTCTTACATTCTCCTTCCACCTGTTGCTCACAACAATACACACTCCCTCTTTCGCCCTCTCATTCTCACCCACTCCTGCGCATATACCCCACCCATATTCCCATTCTCTCACACTCTCACCTCGCCATTTAGTTTCAGTTATTCCACATATATCCACTCTTGCACTCTCAAGCACCTGTACAATCTCTCTCTCTTTCACCTCATCATTCATACCCCTCACATTCCAGGTCGCAATCTTTATCTCGTCCTTTGTCCGTTCCTTTGTTGTCAACTTTTGGTCAGTCCTGGTCCGAGGCTTGCTGTTCGTATTTTTAGTTAGTTGTTTTTACGGGGTGGGGCACTAAGCCACCACCAACCCTTTTAGTCGCCTCTTACGACAAGCAGGGATACTGGGGGAGAATTCTTGAAAACCCCCTACCCCCAGGGGGTAGAGAGAGAGAGAGAGAGAGAGAGAGAGAGAGTATGTGTGTGTGATTGGACGGAAAGTCCGTTTGGTTCGTCAGGTAAATTTGATCACCTTTCACGTTATGTTTTTGGGATGTCTGGATCAGCATCATCTCTGTTAAAGTATGTACCAGTACTGAGTTTCCATTCTGGGTTAGTCTGCAGCAGAATTGGAGAAACTGAATTACTGTATTTTTAAGTGCATGACCATCATTGGAAGTGACTCAGTCCCTCTGTCTCTCATTAACTATTTTCGGACAAGAGAGGCTTCTCTTCAGGACTTTAGCAACTTAATGCCACTTCACACCAGGACACACCACACCTTACTGCCTCTCACACCACACCACATAAAATCACCCTCCAACATCACACCACACAATATCACTCTCCAACACGATATCACATAAAATCATCCTTCAACACCATACCACACAAAAGCACCCTCCAATACCACACTACACAAAATCTCACTCGGAGGCAAATCGGGGATCCTCTGCTTAGTTCAGTGGTAATGTGCACATGTATGGAGTGGGGAGCCTGTGATTGAATCCCAGCCAGGATAGTGTGATTACAGTGATTTGTTAAATTTCATTTTAGTTATTACACTCAGACATTATCTTAATAGTATTCAACAGTCTTCCATCTATTTCATATATTCTCTGCGTTTACACATTATCTGCCTTCTGTCATATGTTCTTGTCAGATCCATGAAGGCAGTACAGTACTGTATACCACTTCTCTCCATTCTCTAATTACTTTTCTGCTATACAGTACATCTCAGGATGAAGAGATGGTATGCACAGCCCAACCCCTTCCTAAAATCCCCCTTTTCCTCTCCTACCATTCTCCCACTTTTCTCCCTCACTCTTTCAAGAACTACAACATATTCCTTTCCCACTAAGCAGAGTGTTACAAATTCCTCTTTTCCCTTGTACAATGGGATTATTATACCTGGTTTCCAGTCCTCTGGTGCTCTGTCATTCTCACATGCAAATCTGCTCATTTTCCATATCCATTCAACCATTATCTCCACCCCCCCCCATCATATTTCAGCATATGATCATCCACTCCATCAGCCTCTGATGTTTTCCCTATTTTGACTTTCTTCAGCATCTCACACACACTGCTCAGCTGATTCCATCCTCTGTTCATGCCTCTCATCTCCCAACATTAGCCCCATCCACTTATATTTGCAATATACTGTATTTCATTTTGTGTGCCTAACAACTCGTTAAAATGCTCCCCCT
Source organism: Birgus latro (assembly GCA_018397915.1). Lineage (NCBI taxonomy): Eukaryota > Metazoa > Arthropoda > Malacostraca > Decapoda > Coenobitidae > Birgus > Birgus latro. The sequence continues at coordinate 8,849 of JAGKTI010017079.1, read as the reverse complement.
CTGCTTACTCTGTCTCTCTTCTCTACTGGCAGTTTGCTATTTTTATCTTTCACTGCTATACTACTTCCTCTCTCACCTATCTTATCTTTTTCTCCTCATTCCAAAACAGCTTCTCATCTTCCTTTTACTTGACACTCAGACTGCTTCTAAACTCCTCACCCACTTTTTCTATTTACTCTTTCACCTGCACTGGAAGAAAGCCTATATGTGGTGGCACTATGCATCCCAAGCATGGAGCAAATGCAACTTTGATCTGGGAGCAGACCCTCCCCAGTGATCTCTGTGTCTTGCAAGAAGGGCCTCAATCAGCTAGATGGGACACCACACTAGGACACAGACACATCAGTGATGTATGGAACCTATGGGACAACTGCACAGGGACAATTGACTACCTGCAGTCAGTGGATCTGCTGGGCCAGGCATGACAGGTTGAGTAACAACAACAACAACAATGACAACAACAGCAGTAACATTCTAGGTTCTCATCTAAGCACAGTCCTTCATACACTCTATGGTCATCAACTGATGGTTCAACTAAGTCGGAGGCAATTTTTTTTTTAATTCAGTGTTTTTTACAAGATGGGTCACTAGCCCACTACAAACTTTTCCAGCAGCATCTTATGCCATGCAGAGAATATGACCCTGTTGAGCATGAGGGTCCTCAGGGGAGATCCCTCAACCTCAAGAGGTATAATATACCCTACAGTATACAGAAAAATTATCCAATATTAGGTTAGAAAATGCAAGTTTATGGGATATCTTTGATAAGCTGACCCATCAGGCATGATGAAAGAAAAATGGTGTGCACATAAAGTGCAAATGTCAGACTCTCCAATCAAGAATATATTGTCACCAGCCAATCTGTGGTTGACTTTCATTCCAGCAGTCCTTCCAGGGTCCAACCTGTAAACAAAACATGGCTATGAGATTAGGCCAGTGGCCTGGAAGCCTTTGTCACAATATCCTCATTATTCAACACTGCAGTATAAGTCAGAGACAATCCTCATTTTTAAATACTGCCCTGAGTACTGTGTTTTTCAGTGAATTCAGAACTCTTACTGGAACTAACTTTTCTCACCAACTTCTTGCCTTTCTCTAGAAAAAATTCCTACAATACCCTCATTCCTTCTTACTTTCATGATTGTAGTTAGATTTTCACAGTGGAAGTAGTTGTCCTGCCTGAGTCTCATGGTATGTGTCTGCCACTTGGACCCTTATGTCAGAAGATAAGAAGACTTCACAGTCTTGGCACTACTGCCAGTAAGGCTGGAGGACTGTAGACAGGTCATTACTGATGAGAGTGTCCAGGCTTGAAAGGAACACTGACTCTGAGGTTCCCTTTTTAACCCGTCCAGTCCCGACCGGTTTTTTACCCAGCCTACCCCCAGGTCCCGACCGATTTTCGACTTTTTGCTTTTTGGCTGAAACCTTTGATTTTGGCAAGAAACATTGAAAATTCATAGAGAAATTGTGATCCTGAAGTTAGAAATGTTGATACAGGTGTCACTCAATCTTACGTTTTCCTTCTTTTACTCCCTTTTCCTTCTTTCTAACACCTTCATCCTAAGGGTTTCTCTTCTCAGCTGAATAAAATAGTTTAGCATTACCTACAACATAATACAACATACAGTACAGTATATCCTAGTGCTGAAAAGGTATACCGCAATTTTTTTCTACACCATTCACCCCAAGGGGTCATTTCTCAGCTGAATAAAATCTGGCATTTGCAAAAACAAAATGTCCTCATGGTGAAGGGGTTAACTCTGCCTGGGGTAAAACAAGGCAAGATTTGCCGAGAAAGCAAAAGAAACTTGGGTTAGACACACTTTCCTACTTCTTGAAACAATATGGTGCTGGGAAGGGATGTATCCATGTAGTAGCACTGATACATCCAGGCTGCTTATTACTAAACAGTACAAGCATTCCTCAACTCCCTCCCTATCCACCAAGGGGAGGATTGTGAATTGCAGTTGCCCATCAGCCCATAGTCCACTGGGTTCATGCCCAGATGAGCCTGGGGCCACAGTAATAACAGCAACACTATATGGTGCATGAAAAATATCCTGCACCTCCCCCAAAAAATCACCCTTACTGAGGATGATAATCTATCTATCTATCTATCTATAGCCAGATGCCATACTCCCTCAAGGGATGGCCATTTGTCTTAGTTGTTTTACAGGGAGGGGCACTAACCCTCCGCCAACCCACTTGTTGACATGTAGAGAATGCATATGGGTTGGTTTTATGGTTACCACCCAGCATTGTAAATGATTTCCCGGCTTACAGAATACCATTAGGCTTGTCACTCAGTGTAAAGCCACCTGAAAAGGAAAGAAGAGAAATAAAAAGTGACAGGAAAAATAGGAGAAATAGAGAAATCGGAGGGCAGATGCAGAAGAAGAATGATAAAGGTGAAGTAAGAAGCAGGCAGCACTACATTGAGTGGATTATGGTCACTACCATCTACCAACATGCATAAGCTCTCACTCACATATGAATTAGTAGGTGAATGTTGAGCTTACTTTTAGTAATAAATGCTTCACTAAATTCACTGCACTTGAACTCCTTCACTCCTGAATGAACAAGAAAGTGTTTTTTTAATGATGTTATGAGCAAAGAGTTCACCACATTTCTCACACCTGAAGTTCATCATATTAGCATGAATTACTAGGTGCATGATAAGGTAATTTTCCCTCCCAAACAGTTTATCACATTCATTGCACATCTGCTCTCTGGATTCCCTGTACAGTAAACTCTCAATTATCCATTGTCGCAACATTCGGACCAATGTAATATCCAGCACTACTGGCTCAGCTCTGTTAAAGCAATATCCAGTGAAACTATGCAACATTGCATGCTGAAACAGGAGGTAATCAGTGGTTCTATGCAATAACTGGCATTGAGGCGTATCAACCAGCTCGTAAATGATAGTCAACCGATGCTGTATCACTGTATTACTGTATGGTACTGTATTGTATCATTATTTTATTGTATTTTAGGCTTACTTTTCATCTCTCACCCATGGGAAAGCGTTTAGGAGAGATGTTTGAGATGGATAGTAATGCAATACCTGGCTCAACACTGAATATAGAGCCGATGGGGGTCACTATAAAATATCCAGCGTTTTGCTTTAACCGGCATAGGGTTTGGCTGAATTACGCCAGATAATTGAGTTTACTGCATTTTCTTTTCTAAGTTCAAAACCATGATAAAAGCCATGGTGTTAAATGCCACATTGCCCTGAGAAATTTTATTTTGGTGGGGATATGGTTTGAAAATAAAACACAGGTGTAAATATTTACATATGTATATATTATTCAAGGAGTAAAAACTGAGCGTCCCTGATTATAGAAGAGTGAGACACATGTGAGGCACCACTGGGTCCTTCCAATAGTCACCCAAAAGGTAGTCTAGATAGCAACGGCCCTCCTCTTCCTGTTGTATACATATTCATATAAATACATAACTATTATGGATATACATATTTATAAAATATATATACCTGCACATGGTACACATGTGAGCAGAGAAGAGGCATCTCATACATCACAGAATCTTCGGTGACTTTCCGGCAATGTACCCAGGGATTGGAAGGACTGGCACGGGAGTAAGAGATGGTGTACAGGTGGTGGGATTCACTGTATTCTTATGGCCAAATTATTAAAACTGAGTGTACAAAGGTGTAAGGGAGCCACTAAGTTCTGAGTCATTTACGGAACATCTGTAATTATTAGATGTGATCAGTCTTCATCCCACATTACAGAGTGTACTCAGCAGTGTTACAGAATTGTCTGATATGTTCTTTCATCATCACATGCTTTCAAAATTAATGTACGGTAAAAAACTGGGGACTTGTTCAAACATTCTGACTCTCAGTTTTAATTATGCAGCCCTTAACCATGTGACCAAAGCAATGCAAGGCCCATTTATGAAAGGTATATGGACATAAGATTTGATCAGCCTGCATGCCGTATTACAGAACACATTTAGTAATTAGGTATGAAGACCACAAACCTTATAATCTCACCATGACTTTCGCAGAAGACTAATCCAAAAATATGTGCTCCACTTTGCTTTGGGATCTCTGTTACAAGAATAACAGTTTGTGTTGTCACACAGAAAGGATAACAACATGGGTATGGAATGAATAAACTGCACTAACACTGACAGAAATTGCAACAAGTGTGAAAAAGATGTAGGTATGTGTGGCGAAAGATGATCTCAAACACATGACATTACAGCATGCTATGATGTAGCACTTGTCGTGGAGGTCAGGAAGTGAAGACAGTACAATAGATGAACATGGGGTGAGATAGGGAGTACTGTACAGAGTGATGATTGGGGTTATATAATGATGATGATGGGGATAATTAATATTATCCTAGAACTACTGGAAGTCACAAAGAAGGATTCAACAGCTTACATCTTTGGAGAACAATTCATAGCTTTATATGCAGAACTAATCATTGCAATAAGTATGATTGAACTGGACTGGGAATCCATATTTTTGTACTGAACTAAGAGAACTGTTCCACTTCCATCCGCAGTGACATACTCTGGATAAATTGGAAAAAGAGCTGGGGCCATGGAGTACCAAACATTGATGAGGATGATGCAAGTATGAAGAGTCTATGGTGGATGTCACATTGTGAATGGCATGAGAAAGAAAAGTGCATGTATTGGTGACAGACAACTCTTAAAAGATCATGCAAGGACTGAGGAGAGTGGTAGTGAACTGACATTCAGTATGACGATTAAACTGGAATAAGCCCTAGTAGAGGAGACAAAAGATGGTGAGGATGGTAAGAGGAGGAAAAGCTGTGGGAATGCATTGACAAATATGAGTGAGGATTGAAAATGGTTCATAGTACTGGAAAGAGAAATAGGGAATAGGGCATTTAAAAGTCTGTGTTGGTGGTATGAACACATATGGAGTATTAATGGACTGAAAGGCTGACTGAGCTGATATGACTGAAGAGTGTGGCAGGTCTAATGGAATGACAAGGCATAACGAAGTGAGGATTAATCGAGTGAGGCTGTGGAATGGTAAAATGATGACAGAGTGAGGACTGAAGAATACAGAGTGAAACTTCATACAGATGATGGTGTATAGATGAAGTGTGGTACAAGTGGATGGGATGATGCATAATGACAAAAAAAAAAAAAAAAAAAAAAAATTGTGAGGTGTTGGGATGTGTGCAGTGTTAAAGATGGAGTGAAGAATAAAGTGTATGATAAGACAGTGAGAAAGATGACTAACAGTGAAGAGAATATGCCATGGTAGGGTGCAGGAAGTGACAACAGACTGATGGAGCGAGGACTGAGAAGTGATAAAGATGGTGTGAGGAGTGAAGGGAATGTGGCATGGTAGAGGCATGACAAAGCTATCATGAGGAGAAATGGAAATCTAGTATGACAGTGGAGTGATACAAATGATGTGTGGAGTGATGACAAAGTGTGGTGGTGGAACAATGAAGAGGGTGTGGGGAGTGACAAGAGGCACTTAGAGTAAGGAATGAAAATGTGGTAGTGGAGTGATAAATACAGTGTGAAGAGTAAAGAAAATGTGGCTTGGTTGTGGAATGAAAAAGAGGGAGTGAGGAATGGCAAGTAACTGATGGAGTGAGGACTCAGTTTATGTAATAAATGAGCAATAAAGATGGTGTGAGGAATGAAGAGAATGTGTTATGGTAATGGCATGACAAAGATGGAGTGAGAAGAGACAAAAAATTGATGAAGTGAACTAACAGTATTCTATTGGCATAATAAAGCTGATAATAGTGGAGTGTGTGGTATCAACATGTAGATGGTATGATGGATGAAGAGGATGTGGAGTCATAAAAAGTAGAGTGATAAAGGTGATGTCCAGAGTGAAGTGGAAGAAGATGATGTAGTGAGGACTGAGTGACAGGGAGGCGACTTTGGTGGTGCTCTCGAAGACCAAGATGAAGCCTACTTTTCTCAGTATTGTAGGCAATCAGCAGTGTTGGGAAGAAGGAAGTGTCGGTACTGAGAGGAGGGGAGGATCACAGTAGTTACAGGTGATCAGTACCAAACAAATTAACCTAGGTACTATGGACATACAATCACGTCTCATGTGGAGTGCAGCGTATCTCATAAAACCAACAACTGTCCTTATTACTCATTGAGTTGCCTTACTTAGGGGAACAAACAACACACAAGGTTAAACAATACAAACAATAATGCTAATCACCTGTCACCAATAAAGTAATGATACATAACCACACACAAATAACTGCAACACAAGTGTACTTAAAATAAACTTGTCTAGCTCCACTACTGTACTCCCAAGTCAGGCTCTGCGCTATCACAACATGTACTCATGGGGTTGGTTACCCAATGGCACACTACGTATCTTACAATTATACACTGTATAGCAATATAGTCTACATTAACCCATTATTGCTCCAATTATGACATTCCTTTACCCCACATGCAGTCCTCTGAACAAGAATAACCAACAGTTATATACTGTACAGTAAATGAGTAAATGAGACTTTTTTTTTTTTTATAATATGCAAAACATGCTAATTCATCACTTTTTATGGGTTAAGCAGTTGGTTATTGATGCACTTCAGTATAATGCTAAATACTTTAGCGCTCCAGAATAATACACCTTAAGAAAATAATTCACATCATAACCATGTTATAATAGTTTGGTATAGCTAGACTATGCACCAAGAAGTTATGTGTTTCTTAGCCCAGGTGGTGGCACACTAGCAGTCAACTGCAGTTATGCAGCTGTATTTTATTTAATGGACTCAGAGTAAACTGCAGACTTAACATGCTACGCCAGGTAAATGATGAACTGTCAAGCATGTTAGTAATGACTATATAGAAGACCAAAAAGATATGTAGTTTACATTAATCATTACCAGTTGCAAAACAATTAAACGTTGTACCAAATCACAACTAGACACATCATTAAATGTATTCCAATCTCATCAGGAACTTTTATATCATTCAACTAAGAATATATATTGTATTATTATACATACCACACATCCACGAAAAAAAAGAAAAAGAAACTGCCATTTATGCCAGGAAAGACTGGCACACTAATGGCATGTTGCAGCAACAGGCCCAGGAGAAGGCATCTAAAAGTAAATGGACAAGGTCTGGACTTACATTTTTTCAACATTACAGTTATCACATTCCTGAGCTCAAATAAATACAAATACAGATGTCGCAATTCAGAAGCAAAATAGTCTCAAATGAAAACAGTAGTACAGTACAGTACATGTATGTTTTCGAAGTGTCAATTAGCACCCAATATAGTAAGCTTCTGCAACAAACCTGTAATACAAATGCTGACTGTGATATGTTGTATGCAAATTAACCTCACCAGAGCATTCAGTGATAGCAATACAGGTTACAAAATAATCGTGTGAACAGTAATGCAAACTAAACATTGAATCCCTCAAACAATATGAATTCACCTCTCATTCTGAAGTGTGTCTTTTCTTGTATTCTTGCTACCATAAGACATTTGTATTGTTTTGGGGAGTCCTCTAGGAGTAACTGGACAATAAAGACTATATCCAACACCTCTAGTAAACTCTACCTTACAGTAAATATAATATTGTCTGGAAATAGCAAAAAATAACATACTGTACACTACAACAATGGATTGAGTGAGTTGATCATGGCAAAATCAGTCAATATTCTCACAGGCTTTGAAAAACGTATTAGGTTTGTGCTAAGCAGTTATTTCAAAACCATACCACTGATATTTAATATGGAAAATCCCTCTTAGATGTCACTGGTGTGTTTCAAAATATCTTAACATTTTCCATGTAACTGGTACCACATATTAGGAGAAATTGACAAATAATATTTATTGAAAGCAATGCACTTTTCGGCAGTTCTTGTGTAAATTACTCTGGACTCAATAGAAGAAAAGAATGTCAAAGAATGAAGACTTACAACAAATACTTTAAATTCTGAAGATGTAGCCACTTTCACATTGTCACATGGTACTGTATATATGTTTCTGCAGCCTATTCATATCTAGTTCCACACACACACACACACACACACAAAGCCAGAGTCAAAAGGGCATCTAAATAACGGCTTTTGAAATCAGCAAGTATTTTTGATATGATTTCAATTTCATATATTAGTAACTTTCTTTTGATGATAATGATGATTTTGAGCATTTAACAAATTATCTATCTATCTATCTATTGCCAGATGCCATAACCCTGTAAGGGGTGGCCATTTGACTTTGAGTTATTTGTTGCAAATATCAAAAACACTTCATGAATATAAAAAATTCTTACTTGTGCCCAAGTGACATGCTTCTTTGGTCCTGTACAGCACTCTTGTATATTCTGTATAACTGATAAAATATAGCATACAATACCCCTGCACCTTAGTTGTTGTAAGAATTCTGAACACAAGAATAAGAGCAGAGCAGAAAAATCGGATTCAAAAACAAAAGCTAACATTGTGGATGAAGCTTTTTTTTTTCTTTTTTTTTCTTAAGGACTCTTTTCCTCTCACTGCCTGGAAGTCAAAATGAAGGAGAATGATCATATAACAGGGTTCAACAAGATGTCTGTTTTTTAGCGACTGGCTTTCATAAAATATCTCTACAGAAGTTGGAGGCAAAGAGTAGGGCTCACTGCAAAACAGATGGGTAATGAAGAAATTTCACATCCTGGCAGGTAATTGCATTCCATGCAGTACGGCATTCATGAAAAATGGTCAACAATAATTCCACAGCTGCACATTTCATACCAAACTAGATGTACATACAGATGCAAGAAATTGAATATCAAATTCATAATACCAATGAATTTGTACAGAAATTTAAGGTAATGTCA
>JAGKTI010017078.1:0-18828 GCA_018397915.1 Birgus latro | reverse complement strand
ATAGTAATAGTAGTAGTAGTAGTAATAGTGTAATCTAGTGTATTTCTGCTGAATGTCTAATCTAAATGTAAATAATCTGTTATACAGTCTGTTCCCTCTTCTGTCATTCTTTCCTTCATTCTTTCCTCTTCCTTCTGCCTATGGGTGACTCTACACAGAATGACAAGCCAAGTGGTTTCCTGTACTCCATATAACCAAATTATGGCACCTGGAGGTTTAGCGGGTGATTAAGGTGCTCCAATCAGACTGAGCCTGTGTAGGTCTATATCCAAGGGATGGTTGGGGTTTATTGCTCACGTAATGCCACTTAGGGATGAGTGAGGTGGGTCACTGTCTTTTTAAATGTCAGGACCAACTTGCCTAGCTCTGGCCATCTATGCTTCTCATGGGGCAACATAGGATTATATAATGGATGGAATAAGTTTTTTGAAAAATAGTCATAAAAATCTCAGAAAAAACTCCCCTAAGTTATAAAATGTTGTCTAATTGAAACCCACATTCGGCATGATGCACTAGGGTCATCATGTTTCAGCCTGTGAGGGCCCATAGTAGCTTCCAGTCTGAAAACCGACACATCAGATGTAAAATTCCCTCTAATGGTGGCTGAATCCCGGTATATCCCAGCTTCCTCCACGATTGCATCATGTTTGCTCAGAGTTGCCTGCACAAATTTTCTGCAGTGACTCTGATAGTGATTAATTTTGCATATAATAGTGCTTTACAGTAGTGATTAAGGTCTGTATAATTATAAAGTGTATATAAAGTATAACAGTGTTGTTAAGGCCTGTATATAAAGTGTAATCTTGTGCGATTGTAATTATGGTTAGGAAATGTTGCACAGAAATGGAAATGTTACACTGAAGTGATCAAGTGCCCTTGTAACACCACTATATCTTACCAAAAGGCCCTTCCTCCTTATGCTTGGATTACACCCTCTGGAAACATGGTAAGGGTTTTTTTTTTTCTGTTTAGTCAGGAGACCTCACACTTTCATAAGCTGGAATTTCAGTAAAGTCAGAATGGCCTCAGCCCCTGTTATTCCAGCTTAAAGAGGTTTTACTGTATATAAAATATACATCTATATATACAACTTCTTTGTGATTTCAGCTTTGTGGGTGTGTTACTACAAATTACAGTACTGTATCAGAGAATAGTATAGGAAAAGTCTTATTTCAAAAGTCCCTTTCATTGAGAGTATTGTTATGACTAGAGTATTGGTATGACTAGAATTTGTTTTGTGCACTTGATGGGAAGAGGTAGAAGGAGGTAGGGAAGGCCAAGATTATGGCTGGATATGGTGAAGGAACAGGTGAGAAAATGAGGTGTGGCAGTTAAGGAAGTAATATATGATTGAGATGGAAGGACAAAATGTGAAAGGAGATGCATATAACAGTTATGGTACATTTTGTTTTTAGCAAGGGAGTCCATGGGAATACCTTGTGTCACAGGTGCACACATAAGTGCATGTAAATAGGAAAAGTACCATACTTTAACATATGGATGTGAGACTATGGTGTGGCATGAAAATAAAAAATCAAGAGTAAGAGCAGTGGAGATGGGACTGCTGAGGAATGTATGTGGAGTACAGAGATTGGATAGGATACGAAATAATGTGATTTGTGAAAGATGTGGAGTGAGGAAGTCTGTGGACACCAGAATCGAAGAGAGTGTACTGAGGTGGTATGGTAATGTGGAGAGAATGGATAATAATAGAGTGGTGAAAAAGGTATATCTGAGTGAATTTGCAGGATGGAGGAGGTGAGGTAGGCCAAGGAGAAGGTGGAGGGATATGGTGGATGAGTGTGTGATGAAGAGAGGTTTGGAAGTCAGTTAGGCTCGGGGACCAAGAAGAGATGGAGCTGGCTGGATGAATATTGTGAGGGGAAGCGTACGATCAGGGATTTGGCACCCCTTTTAATGTGGCAGCGTCTGGATTGACTCCATTGGATACGTTTTTATGAAGCTAAAGAACATGGTAAATGTTTTTGGCGTATCAGATAGAGCCAAGATTCCAGGGGCTTGAATGATGAGTGAATGGAAGCATGGCCCATTGGAGTGGGCAAATTTGGGCTGTCTGGACATTGCTATGCCTCACCCTGCTCTAGGACAGGAAAGGAGGTCCAGATGATGGTGATGATGATGAAAAGTGAGGTTTATGTGTATAGTTTTGTACCTGTAAAGCTGAGCCAAGATTTTGAAGGCTTTAATTGTGTGTGAAAGGTTGTCCTGCTCATTTCACTGGATGCTCTGTTTACTAGTTCTATTGTGTGCATCCTCTTTCCTATTTTTGGATGATACTCATCCCATTTTGTGATGAGAAACTTGGTTGGAAGTGATGATGATAGGGTGAGGGGTGTTTAAATCATCCTATGACTTTCTAGAATAGACTTATTTGTCCCATTTATTTTTGCCATTAAAATTCTGTATTGCATAATCATGTTGAGGTTTTAACTTGGTGAAATCAGCAGAATTAAAACTGTGTGTATGTTGATAAAAATAGTTATTTCTCATTTTCTTAGTGCATACAGGTGTTTGTGTACGGTGTCTTGCTTTCATTGTGGTCATTGGGAGTTGTCTTGGAAAGGCTGGTGTTTTCTTTTATCTGTATTGTTTTCTTGTTAACTTCAAGGTTATACTGTATCTTACTTTGCATCTGTTATGTTTTATTGCAACAGTTACATAATTGTTTACCTTGTATCAGAGTATTGACCTTTTTTTTTTTTTTTTAAGATAAGTGTGACAGGGCTTAACAATGAATGCCCTCAACTTTTCTTTCATTGATAAAGACAAAATTTGCTTAGGTTCATTTTCTTTTTAACTAGTACTAAGTGAAATAATGTAAATATGTTTTGCTGTTGGCTCTGTTCAAAATATTAGAGAGTAGATTTAAAGAATCATCTGTAACCATTTCTATATTTCAATCCTCAGATGCAGGACAAGGTGTGGCTGCCAGTGCCCCCTCGTGGTGGCTGTGGCAGCAGTAGGTCTTGACACTGCTCACTTGGAGAAGAAGGACCCATTTACCAGAACTGCATCTCTGTTGTTCCATCATATGGTAAGCAGTAATCTGTACAACATATAATAACTACAGTTTTGATTGAGGCATCTTGCAATAGATAGATAGACTTTTGTACCCCATGGTAACCTGTTGGCCACCACTTGATGATATTACTAGTGCAGTAAGCGTACACTGCACTAAACCTTCTGTACTGACTCTATCGAATATGTTTATGTGAAGCTACAGAATGTGGTGAATATTTTTGGCATATCAGATAGATCCAGGATTCTGGGGGCTTGAATGATGAGTGAATGGAAGCGTGGCTCGTTGGACTGTGAACTTGGGCTGTCTGGATGTTGCTACTCCTCACCCTGCCTTAGGGTGGGAATGGAGGCCTGGATAATGATGATTGTGATGATGATAACAGGCTAGCTGGGGACAACAATGAGCCAATAATCATTTGGCTGGGGCAGTGTGTTTTTAACCTACAATGCTGGTGCAGCATATACGAGGAAAATGGGGTGTTTTTTAAGGTGTTTTGATCCACTTATGCTTTACCCAACATAAGTTTTAGTCACACAAACTTCAAGTATTTTTAACCTACAATGCTGGTGCAACATATATGAGGAAAATGGTGTGTTTTTTAAGGTGTTTTGATCCACTTATACTTTACCCAACATAAGTTTTAGTCACACAAACTTCAATATTTCCTCCAACTTTGGAAAGAAACTGATTCTGTTAGTGGTACATGGTTGGAGGGGAAGTGAGTTAAATAGGAAGTGTTCTGTGCAGTTGGTGAGTGCGGGTCTTCAAGGCAGATGCAAGGCAGCATTGCAAGTGGCTGTTACGGCGCTTGTGGGACAGAGTTTAAGATTTGACTTCCGTGCTGTATAACAAGTAAAAAACAAGTTACTCCCTAATTTTCAATTATAAGGATGCTTTTTGCACTGTATTGTGGTATGGATATAGCCTGCAAGAGCTCGATCACAAGCACTACACTTAGCACTGAACATGCTACATGAGCATAATAGCAATTAAGGTTACAATGTTTTCCTTATTATTTTTACATTTCCTTACTAACCATATCACTTATTATCATTTGTTACAACAGAGTCACTTACAAGGTATTGAAGTAACATAATTACAGTATGTCAAGTTGCTACATGAGGGAATAAATGTAGCACTTGACTTCATCAAAAATAGTCACTCATTTGCTTATTTTTCTACCACTAATTACTTGTTATGCAATTACAAAGTAGTTTTCTGTCTCTGTAAGTACTCATCTTTGGTCATGCAGCATAACAGTCCAGAATAATGCTCATAGCAAGCATCACTTTTACTTTTGCCAATGTGTAGTACACAGCAGTGTCACTCACCATTTTCTCCATACTCTTTATTACACAAATTACTTATTTTTTAACATATTGAAACTGGGTATGTACACATTACAGTATATCCTGAAGTGTTTGGAGGTGTGGTACACTCAGAAGCACTCTGACTGTCACTGTCACTTGTGTGTAGCACACTGCATTGTCACTCATCATTGTCTCCTTATTCTCTGTTATACTAATTTTATATTTTTGTATACAGTAAACCAGGATATTTACCTGTATATACAATGTTTTCTGACTCTGATGCATTCAGAGACATGGAAGCACTTTCCCATACAAAGGCCTACCATACACTTGGCACACAGTGTCACACATGCTGCAGCTGTAGCCTTTTTTCTCCTCACTTCCACTTCCTCACCCACTGGAGTTGCTGTCAGAGGTGTCACTGGATGGTAGGTATTTTGGTAAATTGAGATTCATTATCTCTAGGTTTTACTGTACTGTGCAGTACTTATCTTTGTGTTGCTTGCATGAATTTTCTAAGTTTTTATATACTGTACAGGTGATGATGAAAACTGGCTTTTACAGAATAGTTTGCTAAAAGATTATTTTGTACTAGTCTGAATTCAAATGCGTAAATACTTTACAAAAGTGATGATATCTAGGGCAGGTGGCAGTACTGTACTATCAGAGCAGGGAGGGAGGCTGTGTGCAGTGTGCCTCAAGGGTATGGAAAGTAACTCCATCTTCTGCAGTATTTGTGAGGACTGGGAACATAAGAGATGTAGTGGTTTTAGAGGTAGACTGTGAGATAATGCAGATTTTGTGTGTGTGGTGAGTTGTGGAGAGCATATAGAGATTGTCAGGTGCGAAAGGATTGATCTTGCTGGTGAGTCTCTTGAGTGTGTGGAAGAGTTTTGTTATTTGGGAGACATGTTATGTGCTGGAGGTGGGACTGGAGCTAGCTCTATGGCTAGGGTGAGGAGTGGTTGGAAGGTCAGGGAGCTGTTGCCTCTCATGACATTGAGAGGGCTCTCCCTGCTTGCTAAGGAAACTTTGTGGCGTATGTTAGGAGTGTAATGCTGTATGGTAGTGAGACCTGGGCAGTAAAGGAAGTGTAATGCTGTATGGTAGTGAGACCTGGGCAGTAAAGGAAGTGGATGCTGTATGGTAGTTAGACCTGGGCAGTAAAGGAAGAGGACTCACACATTCAGAACTGACAATGATTAGATGGATGTGTAGTGCATCCTTGAATGCAAGGCATGGGGGGGTTAGGTTTACAACTAAAAAATGAGAGGAAGGTTGGGACTAGAGTGTATTGGTGTTGTGATGAGGAGGGGTAGACTGAGATGGTAAGGACATGTGGAAGGGATGGAGAATGACAGTTTGGTGTGAAAAGTAAGAAATGTGAACATTCAGGGTATGGTTGGGAGAGGCATACCACCATAGGCATGTGGGTAGCATCCTAAAATTAAGTAAGGAAATGGTCAAGTAGGAATGAAAATCAGTCAGGTGTATGGGTTAATGGCTTTGACATTCATTTATCCACCATTCAAACCTCTGAAATTTGAAGACTTGTTTCATGAGTTGTATAACATCTACAACTGAGGTCATGCACATTTTGATGCAGCATTTAGTTTTGTTCATCACATTTGAATTCTTCAGCATCAGTACATGTTTTATTATATGTATTTTTAAATTTATTATTTTAATACTTTCACTTGCTAAATAATGGAATAAGTTATTACGTACTTTATTCTTCCATATTTCATCATCATCATCATCATCATCATCATCATCTGGACCTCCTGGTGAGGAGTAGCAGTGTCCAGACAGCCAAAGTTTGTCCAGTTCAATAGGACACACTTCCATTCACTCATTATTCAAGCCCGCAGAATCCTGGCTCCATCTGATAGGCCAAAAAAATTCACCATTTCTGTAGCTTCACGTATACTTATCCAATAGAGCCAATCTGAATGCTGTCACTTTAAAAAAAGGGTGCCAAATCCCTGGTCATGTTCTTCACACAAAATTCAGCCAGCCAGCTCGATCTCTTGTCAGTCCCTTAGCCTTCATATTTACTTCATTTAAACATACTGTTGACTTAAAGGCCAGACTCAGCAGCTGAAGAGAGATGTTTTATGTATTTCATGAAAATTTTCCACTGTAAAACCTTAAGTCAGACAGCATGTTCTGTTTAGCAGAATGGGAAGTACTGTATGGTGAATTACCCTTTACAGTGATTGATAGATATTATTTTCTAATATGCACATCTTTTTATATCTATATCTATATAATGGCAACATCTTGTATTTGTATAACTAATACACAAGTAAAAGCTTAATTTGGTCTTGCTGTTGTACTAATGGGGGACTTTCAGAGTGTCGTCTGCTGCCTAGCTGGCCAGCCTAACTCTGTTGTGGGCTCAGAATTGTAACGTAACCATCGTGGCTGTTCTACATGTCTTGGTAAACTTATGAGATTGCCAAGAGCAGAGACCACTTGTCACCGAAATGCTCATTAATAAAAAATATCACACACATAAAAGAATATTTTTGACAGCTGGTTTGCATTTGCATAAATTAGTCTTCTATCCAGCTGTCCCTTACACACAGTCAATTCACTAATGAGTTCAGTGGAGGTGGCTTACATATCTACAGTAGTATTGTAATTCTGAGAAAGAGTAGTTCTTTTTTGAAGCCCATCATCACCTCAGTTATCTGGAGTTTAATATTTACCAAATGCCGCTCTATCGGATATGTTTATGTGAAGCTACACAAAGTGGTGAATGTTTTTGGTGTATCCAATAGAGCCAGGATTCTGGGGGCTTGAATGATGAGGTTGAATGGAAGCACAGCCCATTGGATTGGGGCAAATTTGAGCTGTCTGGACATTGCTACTCCTCATCCTGCCCTAGGGTGGGAAAGGAGGTTCCGATGATGATGATGACCAAAATACCGCCACTTGACATTTGTTTGCACACTTTGTGGGGACCGTCCCAGAGTTAGAATAATACATAACTCACTTTTCACTCACTCTTGGTGTGGGTGGATGTGCATTTGGTTCATTAAAAAGAAAACCATTGTGGCCAGTGATCACAGCTTTGAGATCCAGTATTTGTTGATTCTTTTGATGTACCTTGATGATGGAGAGTGAGAGGCTGACGAGGAGAGTGTAAGTGAGTGAGGTGGAGGGGGGGGAGAGGGAGGGGGAGGCCAAGGATGAGATGGAGGGATGGAGTGGAGAGGTATATGAGAGAGGGGGGTGTGAGCTAGGAGCAGGGCATTGAAATGGAGGACAGGGCGACATGGAGGTGATTTGTTTGTGGCCACCCCTTACAGGATTAAGGCGTCTGGCAGTAGGTGGATAGATAGATTATTATTATTATTATATTATTATTAACATTAACATTATTATTATTAGTGGTAGGTGGTGGCAACCATCATCCACTCACTTGATGTAGTAATGCCTACTTCTTCCTTAGCCTTTTTCATTCTTTTTCTGTGCCTGCCCTCCTCTCTTCCTATTTCTCCTATCTTTCCTGTCACTTCTTACTGCTTTTCTTTCCTTTACAGATGGCTTTACATTGAGTGACAAGCCAAATGGTTTCCTGTAAGCCAGGAAACCATTTACAACACTGGGTGGTAACCATATAACCAAACCATATGTGCTCCCTACGTGTCAGCAAGTGGGTTGGTGGAGGGTTAGTGCCCCTCCCCGTAAAATAAATAACTCAAAGTCATATGGCCACCCCTTATGGGATTATGATGTCTGGCAATAGATAGATAGATTATTATTATTATTATTATTATTGTGGTAGGTGGGGACACTCACCATCCACTCACTCGATGTAGTTCTGCTTGCAGGTGTCTGCCCTTTCCTCTCCTCCATCCTTCTTTCCGTCAATCCTCTTCTGTCTTTCTTTCCTTCACTCTTTCCTTGTCCTTCTGCCTACGGGTGACTTTACACTCCCTCTTCTGTCTTTCTTGCCTTCATTCTTTCCTTGCCCTTCTGCCTGTGGGTGACTCTACACTGAGTGACAAGACAAATGGTTTCCTGTACACCAGGAAATCATTTACTCCTCTGGGTGGTAACCACATAACCAAATTTTGGCGCCTGGTGGTTTAGTGGGTAATTACGGCGTTCCAATTGGATTGAGCCGGTGAAGGTTTATATCCAAGGGGTGGTTGGGGTTTATTGCTCACGTAATGCCATTCAGGGATGAGTGAGGCTGGTCACTCTCATCTTAGATGTGGGGACCAACTTGCCTATCCCCAGGCTCCTGCGCTCCTCTATGGGGCGACATAGGATTGGATGATGAATGAATGAATGAATTATTATTATTATTATCACCACCACCATTATCATGGCTTTCTGTTTTACAGTGTGGTGGGCAACAAGCACAGCAGCAGTCCTGGCTTGCAACTCCTGAAAACACTTTTGGAGAATGGCCTAGTACCTCCTCACTCGGTCTACTGTATATTGTGTCAGGTATGTCTCTATCTGATCTCTTTATCTATTTTTCTATCTATTGTCTCTGTGTGTTGCAAGGCACCTTATTCCTGTAAGGGGTGACCACTAACATTTTTTTTCCTTTTTCTTTTTGAGACAATGAATGGAGGAAGAAAAAACAAAGGAAATAAAAAAAAAAGTCCCTGTTTCTAAAGGCATCCTCCATTCATAAAATATTTATAACAACTGGATTTAAAACAAAGTGGATTAAATGTTTGTGGGCAGCAACTGCCAGGAAGTGAATTCCAGAGAGTAGCACATCTGGGGATAAATGAATTTTGATAAGCAGAGGTTCTGCACTGTGGGGGAGAGAGAGTGAGTTCGTGGGCGCTCCCAGCTGCTCGAGTATTTTGGGAGAAAATGTGAAGGGGAGACACAATTGGAGCAAGTTCATCAGAGCACTTACAGTACAAATGTTGGTAGAATAATGCTAAAGATGCAACATCTCTACGTACTGATAATGGATGAAGGTCCTGCATAATGGCAGGATTATTGATTAATCTGATGGCTTTATTTTGAATTTTGTCCAGCCTCAATGCAACCACTCCACTTGCACACCACAGTGGCAAACAGTATTCGATCTGAGAATGCACATGACTTCTGTATATTGTGGCCAACTGCTCGTCAGTGAAGAATTCATAAACTCTGTACAGAAGTCCCAAATTTTTAGCAGCATTTTTAGCAAGGGATTTAGCATAAGCTGTCCAGCTTATGTTGGTATTTATTGTGACACCGAGGATATCAGTTGTAGTGAATATGGGAATATTGACATCCAACTCACACCCCTCCACTCTCATATCTCTCTTCATTCCATCCCTCCTTATCCTTGGTCTCCCCCTCCACCTCACTCACATACACACTTCCTGTCAGTCTCTCATTCTCTATCCTCTCCACTCCATCCTTCCATCTCGTTCTTGGTCTCCCCGTCCACCCCACTCACATGCACTCTTCTAGTCAGTCTCTTATTGTCCATCCTCTCCACTCCATCCCTCTCCTCATTCTTGGTCTCCCCTTCCCCTCCACCTCACTCTTCTTGTCAGTCTCTCATTGTCCTTCCTCTCCACATAGCCAGACCATCTCAGAGTATTTCTCTTAACACTTTCAACCACATCAACACCACAATGCTCCTTTACTTCCTCATTTGTCTGTCTGTTTGTTTGTCTGCTTATCACAGCATAAAATAACCATCTCTCCATCTTGACTACTGAGATGTACAGGATATTAATGCCAGAATATGAAACATTTAAGTGTGGATGTTTATGAGGTGGAGTCAGGATTCCAGGGTCTGAAATGGTGAAGGAGTGAGTGTGTGGCCCATTCACTTGTATAGGCTTTAGATGGTTTCTTATTCTGTTGAGTTATTTCTGGCACTGCACCCTACCTCACACCATCCTAGGGTTGGAAAGTAGGTCTGGATGATGATGATTGTGATGATGATGATGATGATGGTGAAAACAGTGATGATGATGACAATGATTGTGGTGAAGATGATGACAGCAGTGATGGTGAAAGTGATGGTGGTGGTGATGATGAAAAAGATAATGATGATGACAGTGATTGTTGTGGAAATGATGATGACAACAGTGGTGGTGGTGGGGGTGATGGTGATGATGATTTCTTTTTTTCATTTTCAAGACCGTGTTCATTTGATTAAGGAAGGTGTATCAGCGATGATCTCTTTCCTGTCATCACTCACCCTGCCCAAGCAAGTACAGGTGACTGTGTGTGTCTTACTGTACTAAAGAATCACAGAGAAGGAAGCATTATCATTTTTTTTCTCGTCAATTGAGGAAGCTCCAAAATGCCTTTTCCTAAGCAACTTATTTAATAGACTGTACACTGAGTGATAAGCCAAATGGTTTCCTGTACACCAGGAAATAATTTGTTGCGCTAGGTGGTAACCATATAACCAAATTTTGGCGCCTGGTGGTTTAGTGGGTAATTACGTAACTCCAGTTGGATTGAGCCGGTGAAGGTTTATATCCAAGGGGTGGTTGGGGTTTATTGCTTACATAATGCCACTGAGGGATGAGTGAGGCTGGTCACTCTCATCATAAATGTCAGGACCAGTATGCCTAGCCCCAGGCTCCTATGTTTCTAATGGGGCAACGTAGGATTGGATGATGGATGGAATTTTTTTATGCAGAAGATAAACAGAGGAAGGGAAAAAAAAATCCATACACCAGATAACAAGCATCCTCCATTCATAAAAAATCTATAACACTTGGACTCCTACTACTGTAAGTTGAAGTTTTGGGGAAGTGAGTTCCAAAGAGAAGGAGTTTGGGGAATAAATGAAATCTGCTAGCCTGAAGTTGTTCAATATGGCAGTGTATTAGTATCAGACAATTAAAAAAAAGGAAAAAAAAAGATGAGGTCATAGAATGTGCCCTCAGGGATAAGGGACTAATAGAGAGGGTGCTAGAGATTGAGCAGCATGGAGAGCAGTCTTCCGGTGCCCAAGCCCAACACATACAAGCTTGTAGGAGCCATTATAAATGATAGATGGACAGGTAAATAGACAGACAAATAGACAGACAGACACATAAATAGACAAACAGATAGCAAGATATATAATGCTTTGTTCTGATGTACAATGAGTAGATTTAATTGATTTTCTTTTTTCTTTTTTTCTAGATCAAGTAAAGCACACAACATGGCCCTTAATGAACGCCATCAGTGCTGCCTTCAGTTGGCCTCTGACTGATAGCAGGGTAAGGCATGGGTTAGTGAAAGAAGTGGAATGTAGTAGTGGTAGTAGTAAGGGTTGTAGTGTGAATAGTAGTTACAGTAGTAATAGTAGTTGTTGTTGTTGTTGTTGCAGTAGTAACAGCGATGGTTGTAGTTGTTGTAATAGTAGTAGCACAGTAGTAGTAATAGTAGTTGTGGTAGTAGTATTGTAATAGTAGTTGTAGTTGTGATGGTTGATGGTTGTAGTGGTAGTAATAGTTGTCGTAGTAGTTGAGATGGTTGTAGCAGTAATCAAACAGAGAGGCATTGATGTTTAATATTATAGGCATGTTGGAGCATTTATAAATGATACAAACAAAGAGGTGTTGCTATTGTATGTTCGTATCATTTATAAAGGCTTCAACATGCCTTTATAAATGATACAAACAGAGAGGTATTGATATTGTATGTTCGTATTATTTATGAAGGCTTCAACATGCCTTTATAAACGATAGAAACAGAGAGGTGTTGATATCACATCCTCACACAAGTAGTGCAGATTTAAAGACAGTTTTACTGTAGCAAGAACAAATATTATGGAAACTGGCTGTCATCTTAAATGTCAGGACCATCTTGCCTAGCCCCGGGCTCCTACGCTCCTCTGTTGGGCAACATAGGATTGGATGATGGATGGAAATTGGCTGTTTGGATTTGGAAATTGCTGTTTGGATTTGGTAATGTGTACTGTATTGTAAGTGAATTCTTATTCCCTTAGAACAGTAATGAGAAGTTGCACAGTCTGTTGCATAACACAAGCATTGTGGCCGCCCTGGATGCCGGCACGTTCAGCTAGATGTAGGTCTTCCAGTCTGCCTGCACATTTTTCTTTAAAGAGAGAGAGAGAGAGAGAGAGAGAGAGTGTGTGTGTGTGTGTGTTTGTGTGTGTGTGTGTGTGTGTGTGTGTGTGTTTGTGTGTGTGTGTGTGTGTGTGTGTGTGTGTTTACCTAATTGTATCTTTACAGGAATGAGTCAAGCTCGTACTGTCCCGTGTATTAAACCATTTTTATCATACATATCCTTAATTTTGTGAATTGTTTTGGCACACACTATTTCATTCGGTAGTGCATTCCACTGATCTATTGCCCTATTTGGGAAACTGAATTTCCTTATGCCTTTATCATCTCTCTTTTTATGCAGTTTTTTGCAGTGTCCTCTTGCTGATGCTTCCCCATAGGTTATATATTCCTTAATGTCTATTTTCTCTTTCCCTGATATGCATTTATATAGCATAATCATGTCTCCTCTTTTCCTTCTCTCCTGTAGTGTTGGCAGATTCAGTTTTTCTAGTCTTTCTTCATAGCTTAGATCCCTTAAGCTTGGTACCCATCTTGTAGCTGCCCTTTGTGCTTTTTCAGTCTTACCTATGTGTTTTTTTGAGATGAGAATTCCAGACTACCAATGCATACTGCAGGGTTGGTCAGATGAATGATGTTATTATTTTTCTCAGCATGTCTTCATTTATATATGTGAATGCTATTCTCATATTAGCAAGCAGTGTATACATGTTATGTACTATCTCATTGATGTGGTCATCTGGAGATAGTCTGTTATTAATAATCACTCCTAGGTCCTTCTCCCTTTCTGATATGTATAGGGTTGATCTTCCTGACTTATAATGTAATCCCAATCTGGTTTTCTTCACTTTTACCAAACTTAATTACATGACACTTGTCCACATTAAATTCCATTTGCCATTTATTGCCCCATTGTTTGTGTGTGGAGGGAGGTGGATGAAGCAACCAGAGGCCAATGACTATCCATGTTGTAGGAATAATCCTGTTCCATTGGCTGAAAACTATGTAGTATTAACTCGGACTTTTCCACCCACAGAAGTTCAGGCCCCTGGATCTGCGGCCCAAGAAGACCCGTGCCATCTGATGCAACATCATATCGGCAGATGAAGCGTCTCACACCTAAGATACCAAGAGGCAAATTTCCCACCTTGCAGGTATGCCGTCAAGGCATAAATAAACGTTGTGAATGTTTATTTTTTATCCCCCACTGAAATGTTTTTTATTTCCCCTGAAGAGTTAGATGGCTGCAACTGTGTATGTATATTAGATGACTGCAACTGTGTAAGAATGGTAGATGACAGTAATTGTGTAAGAATGGTAGATGACTGAGTAATTGTGTAAGACTGTTAGATGACTGAGTACAGTAATTGTGTAAGAATGTTAGATGACTGAGTAATTGTGTAAGAATGGTAGATGACTGAGTAGCCTAATTGTGTAAGAATGTTAGATGACTGAGTAATTGTGTAAGAGTTTTAGATGACTGAGTAATTGTGTAAGAAAGATGTCTGGGGGATTGTGTGTGAATGTTAGAAGGTTGGCTAAGAATGTTAGGGAATGTGTAATGTTGTGTAAGAATGTTAGAGAATGTTTAATTATGCATGTCTCTTGTCATATTTCATCCCACAGTGAATAATAAATTGCCTATCATGTGAAATATAAGTTTTAGTACCCAGGGTCACACCACAAGTGGCTTTTGCTGACTTGTTACATCCCTGTGATTCATTCTCATTTTATCTCAGTATTCTTTTGTATGTAACAATAATGCAGAAAATGATCCAGGGTAATACTGAGTTGCAAAAAGGAAGATAAATCACTAACAAAAAGGAGCTATAGTGCCTGGCATACAACTTATAATGTGGCCTCCTGTTGATTGGGCCATCCACTTGTATGATAGTTTTCTTTGCTATTTGCATCTATTGCTCATAGATGAGTCACTTACTGGAGCAGCCTAGCATGGACTAACCTACTTTAAATTGTCCCCTCATATGCCCTTTATTTTTCCAGCTCATATGTTCTTTGTTTTGCTCTGCCAGCCTATTGCAGTTAAATTTGCATGTTTGTTGTTTTGCCAGCCTTTACATGCTTGTTCATAGTTACGTTCTTTCTTCTTCCAGGTTTTTGCAGCTACGCTTTCATGTTCCTTATGTGCTATGTTCTATCAGTGTTATATTTTGTGCCTATGTGCCTTTTTCTTTATGTGCTGTGTTCTGTCAGTGTTATATTCTGTGATTATACAATTTTTTCTGCCAGCCTTCTTCTGTTATGTACTGTATGTGGTTTGATCTGCCATGTTATGTGTTTTTGTCTGCCAGCCTTTGTCTTTTATGTTCCATATGTTCTTTTCTTGACTCAGTGCTTAACCAATTTTTAAAGTCATGGCCTGTATTCTTGTCAGTCCTAACACCTCTTCCCAAGCAATTTATTTTGCTTATTACCCCTTGCTGTCCTCTTCTATGTTGTTTAAATCATTCTGATATCACCATACTTTTCCTAAATAATGTACAAACTCCCTTTAACCATCTGTACAATATCCTGTCAACCAGCTGTACAAAATCTATCAACCAGCCGTGCAAAATCCCCTTAACCAGCTGTACACAAGAATAATAAGGACTAGGGAGCTTGCTTAGTAGATGAGAATACAAGCCATGTGTACAGTACCATGGCTGACAGTTTACGAATTCCCTCAGAGGAAGGATGGCAGCATTTGAACTGAGTTATTAAAACCTGCAGTCTGTAGCTTCATATATTGCTTTGACCTCATGCAGCGAGAGGTGATCCCAGGGCACTTGTGGCCAGCATCCCCTGAAAGGAGGATGGTGAACTGCCACCCAGCATGTGTGTGTGATCTGCCACCTAGCATGTGCAACGGAGCTTAGCATGTGTGTGATCCGCCTAGCTTGTGCAGTGGTGACCTTCCGCCTAGCATGTGAGTGATCTGCCTCCTAGCATGTGCTGTACGCTTAATATGCTTCTGTGGACACGACTACTGGGAAGAGAAGCAGGTAAATGAGACAGCCTTCGTTAGTAGTGGGCAGTGGTGTGTAGCATAGGAGGCAGTCCAGCACCTGAGTCCTTGTGATGGGTTTTGCTGACATTACACAACTCTTTTCTTTCTTTTAGTGATGGTTGCAGTTTGTGATCATAAACAGGGCAACATTGATAAGTAATTGCAGAAATAAACTGGAGGAAAGGTGCTTGGGTGTCTCTCCAACCAGTGGCAATATGACTTATTCTTTGACCTAGCCACACTTGTGTAGGAGCTGCCTAGTGTGGGCCAACAGGTCTGTTGTATTATATTACTGGTGTTTCTTTGATGGCTGATAGAAGGTTGGAAATACTTTATCCATCATCCAATCCTACATTGCCCCATGAGGAAATACAAAATAATGATGGAACCAGCAAAGGACTGAGGTAAGTGAAAATGGAGATTGTGTAATTTGTACGAGATATATTGCCATAAGAATATAACAGAGAATTGCTCCTAACACTGATTCAAGAGTACATAGAGCAAAGAAATTGGGCATCTCACAAGTTTAGGAAGTTTTTCTCGCATCTTTCTCCTTGGATGACGTCCAAACCCAAGAATGAATGAATTTAAAGGGCTTCATGTAAACATTGTAGTAAATTCATATAAAAATCTATGAATGAAAACAAACAAAAGGTTAGGAAACATGAAGTGACAAGTCTTTATTTGTCGCCTAAATCACTTCAGACTCACATCTAACTCATGACAGAAGCGTTTATATATGTCTGACAGCATCATTGCACACTGTAGAAGCAATAACGTACAGTAATCAAGCGGAAATATGTCGAAATAATGAACTTCGAGGATGTGTGTTTGGAATGCACGCACCCTCCATCAACTCGTATTGCCATATGGTCGTACTTACATGCCTTTTGATTCACGAAAAGCTAGTATATTCGAACTTTGGACAAAAAAAAGGCATACTAGTGTGATTTAGCATTATGGTATAGAAAAACTAGAATGATCTTCCCTCTCAGTACATTTGAATAGCACCGAAATCATTCCAAAATAATATTACTAGAAATGTCTGGGAACTTCTCGGGGCTCGCTAACATCGATGGTTTAAGCAGAGTTGGTTTTTTAGGCATTTTTGTTATATCTCTTATAAGAGATACATAACTGTCTTTCCTCGTTTAAGAAATTATAGAAATACTGAGCAACTCTCGGGTGTCACTATTGCAGCTCTGCCAGAAAATGCCTTTATACTAATTAATCTTTAAAGCATTTTTTACGGCATAAAATCTCGGTACAGTGAGGACGGTGACTGGCTGTGGAATTTATTGGAAGATATGTGTGTGATGGAGCATTATGGTATAGAAAAACTAGAGTGAACTCCCCTCTCAGTACATTTGAAGAACACCGAAATCATTCCAAAATAATATTACTAGAAATGTCTGGGAACTTCTCGCGCTGGTTAACATCGGTGGTTGAAAGAGTTGATTTTTTTAAAGGCAATTTTCTTACATATAAATGTGTGATACTGCACAAAACCCTTGACCTATTGCGGACACTAATTGTTGGCTATATTATATATGTTATAAGAAGTACATAACTGCCTTTCTTGTAAAAAAAAAAAAATAGAAATACTGTAGAACTCTTGTATGTTAGTGGTGCAGCTCTACCACAAAATGCCTTTAGACTAATTAATCTTTAAAGCATTTTTTACATATATATGTAGGACTGATAATGCAGAAAATTTTAGTACAGTGAGGACGGGGACTGGCTGTAGAATGTATATTAGGATGTTTGTATGTGTGCTGTGTTACTGTAGAAACAATTGGCCCGATGTGGGATGCCATTGAGCCAGGGAATACAACTACTAGCCTTCTGTTAAGCAGTATAGGCTTTGCAATACCTGTTCCTTAACAATTTAGCCTCTGCATTAACGCCGAATCTTGTATATTACTGATCCAGACAAGCTATAGGCCTCAAACTCTTGTATTTTTTATTGTGTGTCTGTCTGCTCCTGCCCTCTCGCGGCGACGACGGACACTCGCGGCGATGACAGACACTGGGTCGCCTCTATACCGCGGGAGAGGATTTGTCACTGAAGATCAAATAAGTAAAAGGGTACGAGAGAGAAATGGAAATGGGGGGAAAGTCAGGACCAACGACAGAGAAAAGAGGGGGGGAGGGAAATGAGTTTTTTTCTTTTTTATTTTCTTGTTAGGAATTACGCCTTAAAACATGATCAACCGTATTTAGCCACATTTTATCTAAGCTGTGGAATGGAATGGTCCACACACACACACACACACACACACATTCCTTCATAGTACTACGAGATGAGCACCATGTTTAGTAAAGTAAATATGGAAGGAGTTAAGAAAAGGGACAAAGGTAGAAAGCAGGATGATTTCTACCCAGAACTGGTGGAAATGTAGACATATGGGTGATTAGAGAGGGCATTTCAGAATGAAATAGATGAAATCATAAAGCAGTTGGACATAAAGAAGGAGGAAAATGAAAAATTAGTAATGGAAGCCAGCAGGAAAGATACAACAATAGATGAGCTTTTAGCAGAGATTGGTACACTCAGAAGGAAGACTGGTGAAATGGCAAGCACAGTTGTCAACCATGAGAGTATTATGGAAGTGTTCAGAAATGATAGAGACAATTAGACAGGCTAGGACTCTGATAGATCATAGCGGTGATACTGAGAAGATAACCCAGTTGAATGAAGCAATGCAAAGCTGCAAAAATGATGTGTAAACCGCATATGCTGAAATGGTGAAAGTAAAGAGACTTAGAAACAAGAGCTGGAGAAAAGAGCATTAAAAAGGAAGTAAAATAATCCAAAACAATTCAAAACAAGTCAAAGAGTCAGCAGACATCAACAAATCTATAGTAATCACTGGTATACAGGAGGATGAAATAAAAACAAGAAGTATCAGAGGAAGTCTGTAGGAAAGACATAGAGGAACACAAAAGACTAGGGAAATACGAGAGAAATAAATCGAGTAAACACTGTGGAAGAAATACTGAAAAATGCAAACAAACTTATGGAAAAAGGATTTCAAAAATATATGGATAAAGGAATGCCTAACACAAGAGGAACTGGGTTTGCTAAACGAGAAGAGGGAGGAGGCAAGAACAAAGAATGAGGAAAGATCAGAGGAAGAAAAGAACACATTTGTTTTTACAAATAGGATTGCTGGTTCGTTGAAAGCAGTGATGAGAAACAGGGAGGTGAGCATGGAAGTGAAAAAGTTGTTACATGACAGTATTGTGATACCAACTCTGACATATGGAAGTGAAGCTTGGACCCTGTTGGAAGGACAGAAGTCAAGAGTGAGAGCAGTGGAAATGAGTTATTTGAGAGGAGCATGTGGAGTCACATGGAGAGACAGACTAACAAATGAGGAAGTGAAGGAGCGTTGTGGTGTGGTTGAGGACGTGATAGGAAGCGTTAGGAGAAACACGTTAAGGTGGTTTGGG
>JAGKTI010017077.1:0-18829 GCA_018397915.1 Birgus latro | reverse complement strand
ATCTCAGCCTGCCCAGGTGGACCCTGTCCTCACGGGGGAGATAGGATGCAGAAGGATGGATATCAGGAGGCCGTGCATGCAGGTGTGTGTTGTCTTTGAGTGACTGAATGGAACGGCGAGTGATTTGAGTAAGAATATGCTTCTGGAAGCTGGTCTGAGGCGGGCAGGGGGGGAAGAGATGATAGTATTTGTGTATAATATCGTGTCCTGGGTGTTGTTTTGATGTTCCTTGGTGTGTGTGAATATGCTGCCATGTAGTGTAGTGGATGTTGTGGGTTTGTGGAGGCTGCAGGGTGAGTTTGGGTGCCTCTTATGTCTAGATAATCCTTGACTTTGAGGACTTTGGTTTCTTGGTGTTGGTGGTCTGTAGGTGTAGTAGCTGTGCAGCCTGTGATTATTTTTAAGACCTTGTTTTGTATGGTCTGAAGAGTGTTGTAGTGTGTTTTAGTGAGGTTAGGAGCCCAGGCAGGGCTTGCATAATTCATCACTGAACGTATATATTGTTTGTATACTGTGGTGGTGGTTTCTTTGTTGTGTCCAAATGTTGTATGGGCAAGTAACTTAAAGGCATTGAGTCTAGGTGTTAATTTATTTTTGATGTTTGTGATGTATTGTTTAAATGACATTGATGTATTGTATGTTACACCAAGGATTTTGGGTGTGTGTGTGGTAAGGGAGTGGTTTCTATGGTGAGGTGTGGAATGTGACTGTGTTCTGCTGTCCAGTTTGTGAGAAGGGTCACTGTAGATTTGGCTGGGGCTATTTTGAGTCTGTTTGTGGTGAACCATTCATGTAGTGTGTTGAGGTAGGGTTGGAGGATTTGTGTGACTGTGTTTGCATTTTGGTGTGTACATGTAATTGTTATGTCGTCTGCATAGGAAGCTATGTGTATTTGTTGTGTGTGGGGTGTGGGTATGTCATGCATGTATAGGTTGAAGAGTGTAGGAGACAAGACAGATCCTTGGGGGACACCATTTGTGAAGTTTCTGATGTTCGAGGACTGACCAGCAAAAGTTGCATGTGCATATCTCCCTGCTAAGTAGTTTGCTAGCCATCGTTTTGTGTTATTGTGCATGTTTGTGTTGAATATTTTGTTTGTGAGGTTGTGGTGGGGAATGGAATCAGAAGCTTTACTAATGTCTAGTGTGACAAGAAGTGTTCTATGTGGTGGCCTAGTTGAATTCATCCCATCAAAAACTCTCTGTGTGAGGTCTGTAAGAAGAGTGTTTGTGGAGTGTTAACTAGTTGTAGTACCAGTCTTTCAGTGACTTTGGAGGGGGTGCAGAGGAGTGTGATGGGGCGGTGTGAGGAAGGTAATGTGGGGTCTTTGTTGGGTTTGGGGATAGTGATGATAATGCCATGCTTCCAGATGCTGGGTATTACGTTGTGTGAGTAGCTGTAGATATGTTGGTGAGTGCTTGTATGCCTTGTGGTCCAATGTGTTTAAGGTTATGTTGCTTATGTTGTCTGGTCCACAGGCAGATGAGTGCTTGAGGCTGCTGATGATGTGCTTCGTCTGGTTGTAAGTGAATGGTGCGAAGTCTGGGTCTGTGGGGAACTGTCTCTTACATCGGATGATATGTCGGTCGTCACGATGAGGGTTTAAATGGCTGACATGTGAAAAGTGATTGATGAGAGTGTTTGCTTGTTGTTTGTTTGAAGGAATGGTGTCTTGTTGTGATGGCAGCATGTGATTGTATAGTGTTGCTGTCGGAGAGTGTGATGCTGTTTAAATGTTTTGTAGAATTTGCTGGTGTTTGTTTTGTGATCAGGTGTTTGGAGATAATTATTCCAATTTAGTGTTTGCTGTTCTGATATTTTATTGTTTATTTGAGTGTTGAGTTCTTGTATTTGTTGTATGGTGTCATGCATATGTGGTGTTCGGGAGTGTCGTAGTGTTTCCCGTCGTCTGATGAGGCCTTGAATTTCTGGTGTGAAATTGGGGTTGTGTCTTTTTCTCTTGCCTCTAGGGATGTGTCTCTTGTCTGTGTTTTGTATAATTGTGTTGAAAGTGTGCACAGCGGAGTTGATGTTTGTGATGGATGTACTGTTTAATGTTTCAAAGTGTTGTTCAGTTTCAGTTGTGAAGGCCTCCCAGTTGGCTCTCTTATAATTAGTGTAAGTGTGTCTGTGCCCAGCTGGGGTGATTCTGGTTTTGATAGTGATGATGATCGGGAGGTGATGTCTGGGGATGATGGGAGGAAGAGGGCTTGGTGTGGGATATGGGTGCGAAGACTGGGATGATTGAGTATGAAAAGGTGATTTGTGTGGGTTTGTAGTGCCAGCCCTCTGTCTGTGTCAGGGTTTTTGACATACCAGGCCGACGCCTTGGCGTTGAAATCACCACCCAGGATGATGCTGGGTATGTTAGTGATGTGGTGTATTTGTGGAGTAATTGTGTGGTACTGTGGGGGATGATTGGGGGGAATGTATATGTCGTGTGTGATTTCTTACCAGTGCTTATTTTAATTGATTGTATTTCTGTCGTAGTGTCATGTGGGGGAAGAAGTGACTTTGTGTGTGTACTGGCATCTGAAAAGTTTACGGATTTGTGTACCAGGGTGACGAGTCCACCGCCACCCGGTCCTGTCTGATGGTGGTGAAATTATGAAATGTAGGTCTTTTTTGTGTTGTGCGTAGTTTTGTTTCTTGTAAGATGGCAATATGTATATTGTGTTGTTTGATTAATTGTGTGAGTTCTTGTTTTTTTGTGTTTATGCCATCTATGTTTAGTTAGAGAATGTTTATGTTATGTGTGCGGTGTGTGTTGGGTGCTGCAGCACGGAGAGGAGGTAGTGGTGAGGATGGAGGGGAAGGGGTAGGAGAAGGTTGTGGTTGAGGTAAGGGTTGGGGTGGATTAGTTCGGGGTGGGATAGGAGGGGTTAGGGGATTGAATGGTGTGGGAAGGATTGGTAGGCTAAGTTGAGGAGGTGTGGGGGAAGTTGGAGTAGGGTTGGTGAGGGGGTTAGTGGGTGGGGGGAAGGAACATAAGGAGCAGGTCCAGGTGTTTGTGTAGTCTTTTCTGGATGCAAGTGTTGTGGAAGTGTAATGGGTCCACTTCTTGCAGGAATTGCACTGAACTGAACCCTTTGTCTGTTGGCTCGACGTAATAAGTTTTGAGCATGTTGGACATGTATATTTGTTGGTGGGTCCTGGATTGCTCTCAATATCCCCGGCGGGAAGAGGTCGTCGAGAAATGACCGCCGGGGAGTCATTTCTCGGTGTACAAAAAAACGGTGTTGTTGTGTGTGGTGTGTGGAGAGATGGTAATTGCCTGGGCGACCGAAGCCGCTCCTAGGTTAGGGGGGTTGAGGTGGTTTGGGCCCCATGCTGTCCTCCTCTTCTCCTCGACAGCCTCTGCAGGGTAGACCCATGACGAAGACGCCACCACTCCGGGTCTGTTAGTCGGTGTAAACGGTAATGCTGCAGAGAAATCAGTTGAAGTCAGATCCAATTATAGGACAACCGCGGGAAAGAATGGATGCGGCCCAGGGTAACGTCACTTCTCTCTCCGACGCCCCCGGGCTAACAGGTGGGTGTTCACACGCTCCGTATTCCCCCGCCCCTCCTCTTCCCTTTGTGCCTATAATGTGGATCCTCTCCATATACTACTGGATTGACTGTCAAATTTTCACCCTAAATTCCTTACGTATTGTCACTTCTCTCTCCAAAGCCCCCGGGCTAACAGATTGTCGCAGTTCCATCGTTCTCTCCTGCCCAGTCGAATGGTGTAACCAATCGGTTCTCTTCGTCAATGCCCGCTTACACTAGAAATTCCCCCTCCCCTTCTTTCTGATTTACGTAACCCGAATGCGAATTAGTTGGTCCACTGAAATACCGTAACTTCATATATATATTTGTGAATATTGGAAACGAATTGTAAGCCTGTTTGAATTTTAGTCCTAGGAAGTTACTGAGAATTGGATTCCGGATTTTGAGTGTCGATTCGTTTACATAGTTCCTCTATTAACACCGTATGAGTAGAGTGTGATCTTCGAAGTAAAACTGTTGAAAAGAACTCGGTCCCAAGGGTATACGCTGTGGTTAAATTTTTTCCAAGGTCATTTTCCAAGGAGCCCTCTCGAGGCCATGGGATTTCTGGGTCAGTGTTGAAATTGTCATTCTGAATTCATTAGTTTAATAGGCGAGATTGCTAGATACACTAGAGATAGTGTTATTTTGTAAATATTAGGCTAAGAGGTGAAGATTATATAGAGGTGCATGTGAATATAAAATTGAGCTTTATCCAAATGTGAGAAACTCTGTTCATAATAGTGTGTTAGTATCATTCCGAGAATTTGTTCAGCGGAGGTGTAGACACTTTCACTATCATTGCTCTATTATTTTTTTTTGAATATTTAGTTTACCCTGTAACAATATCAGTGCGAAGGGGTATTGTTCTTCCAGTTTCTAGTAATTCATAGTCTGTTAAGTAACCTATGGTAAAATTTGATCTAATATCTAGTTTCTTAGATTTGTATGTTTAGATTTAGTAAATATTAGGATAAGTTACGTTGTGTTTGAAACTTGTTACCCCCTGGGGTGTTTTTGTCGTGAGGTTGAGTGGCCCACAAGGTGTATTACTATCTTAATACTCACGCGCTCTAAACAGCTCACGCTACCTTAGTTACTTATTCGCAAGGCCCCAGAAATCTACATTTTTCTTTCTTTGTGGAATAACTTTCCCAGCACTTGCTGGGTGGTGGCAGCCTACTTTTGTAAGTCTGATTCCTTCGGTGAGTTTTTTTTCTCAAATAATCTTGCAGGACGCAAGTGACAGTGATCGGGTTCTGCAATTTTCTTTTCTTAAATTCATGGTATGACACTGGAGTCATAGCGATGGAATTTGTTAGACTGGCTTAACTTCTGATCATTACATCGGAGGTCTTATATCTACACTGGCGGCTAAATTTCCCGTCATTTCATAAGAGGTAAAATTTCTACCTCCACATGTATAGGGAAGACGTTGCTCAGTGAGCTGTTCTTCCTAGAGGCAGCCTTTCAGTGTACAACAACACAGATCAGCACATGCGTTGAATGTAAACAAGCTTCTCACGTCCGTTGTCCTTATTTACCAAGTTACTACACGGTATGCTTGCCAACTACACTTTACGTATATCAAAGTACCAGAGCGTTACTAATTTCGCAAGGCCACAAGTAAAACTAAATTCAAAACTGAACTGAAAACCCTGTACTCCCTTTCCCATCGTTACATAATTTTGCATTACACTCGAATCTTCGAGTATTCTCTAGCTACCACAGTTGCCAAATCAGAGACATCCAAAATTGGCCAGAGTTTTCTTACATTACATAACACTATAAATGCTTTAGGATACAAACTGAAATAAAATTACATAATTTAACAATCACATGCTAAATAAAAACATAATACAGGAAAAGAGCACAATAATTAATGTATAACTTTACAAATTAACTTCCCTCACAAACAACAGGCTAATTGGCGACTGACACGTAATAGAAACTGCGAGAACCACCGGGAATCCACCAGTACAACCTAACTAGCAAATCCCACTTCTCAACAATGCCCTCTCCCTAGTCCTTTCTCATCCCAACAAAGGTACACAGTAATTAACAAATATAATCACGAATCCCAATGAAACATCTAATTATACACAAAATAATCTTTCAACCTGTCAGCTCTTCTCCTATGGCGGTTCTGATGACGTCCCTGCTCTTCCACACAGTACACTCCTCCTGGAATGTCTTTGCCCTCTTCCTGATTCACTTCTTCACTTAGGAAACTGTCACCATCCTCTTCTACTGCAGCTCCATGGTCCTCCTCAACATCCACGGCTGTAGGTGAGCTTGATTCCTTGGAGGCGTCCCAACTATACTGTCCTGGTCCACAGTGCTGCCACACACGATTCACGTGTACCACCTTTGGGCGAGACTTCCTGCCTCCCTGAATCAGGTACGTTATGTCTGATAGGCAGTCCAACACAGTGTAAGGCCCATCACACAGGCTCTAAACTTCGGTGACTGTCCCTTCGTTCACTAAGGATTGTATAACCAATCTTTGTCACCATCCTTGAAGCTCACCCCACTTGCCTTGGCATCATACTTCTGCATCATCACTTCACCTGAACATGTTTGAGCTTCTCGCACTTAATGATGTACCTTAGCCAGCCTCTCCTGAAGATGCTTTCCATAGCTGGAGGTGTCTGTAGACATCTCCTTACCAGATGGTCTTCCCATTAGCAAGTCAATGGGTAAACGTTAACTCGTGGCCCAGCATCATTTTGCGGAGGTGTAGCCAGTAGATTCGTCGGATGTAGAATGCTATGTCATCAGCAACGCAGGTAATTTCTGATCCCATTCCATTTGTCCCTTTATGCAGTACTTGGCTAGTCCTTATCCCAGGGTCCAGTTGAAATTCTCCACCATCTCATCTGACTGTGGCCTTAGTGGGGTCGTCTTGGTCTTCTTGATCCCCAGAACTTGCAGCACTAACGGAACACAGTAGACTCGAAGTTTCTACCCTGGTCTGAATGTAGGTTTTGTGGCATCACAAAACAACAGAAAAACTGGTCAACCAACACCTGACAAACAGTTGCGACCTCTTGATCAGGAATGACATAGGCTTCTGGCCACTTTGTGAAGTAGTCCTTGGTGACATATATATACCAGTCCTCTTTCAGCGAGTGGCAAAGGTCCAGCAATGTCCACGGCGACTCTTTCCATCAGTGCACGCACTTGGTACAGATGAAGAGGGGGGCAACCACGTTTCTTGGATCCCTTCTTGGCACAGCATACATCACAGGCCCGACACCACTCTTCAACATTCTGTCGCATGCCAATCCAATAAAACCTCTGCTGCAGCCAACTTAAGAGTTTCCTTCACTCTCAGGTCCCCACTAGTGATCTGATTATGGGATTCATCCAAGATCTCGAACCTCATTATCTTCAAATTTTTGTTGAGGCCACTGGGTGTCTCCTACTGACGCTCCATTAGTCCGTGGTTCAAACAAAGAAGGTCCCACTGACTTCAGTAGCTCTTGGTTGCAGGGCTGAATCTGGAAACCTTTTCCCAAGAAGGTCACACTATACTCCGCTGCAGCCACTCTACCACTGGTTTTAAATCTACATCCTCCATCTGCATCCTCTTCAGGTCTTCTTCATCTGACGCTGGTCATGTCACTACAGTAAGGTGGCATTTCTTGCAGATTCCCATTCCTACTACACTGCTTGCCATCTGTTCTTCCATCTTCTTGCACACTATAAATCAAGGTTCTCTTGCATTTCCTCATTGGTTGAGCTTCCTGGGAAAAACTGGCTGGTTGTTGCCTCTTGTAACCAGCCTTTACTAATTTTTCCTCATCCCTGTCATCTTCTGCAGCCTTCTTCTTGGCATTCTTCTCATTTGGACCATCATAGCTGAAGCGCTCCACCTCAACACACATCCAACACCTGTTTGTTACAATTGTAGATTTCCTTGCACTGCTCTCTTCTTGCTCCTTCTACCATTTGTAATAAGTCTCCTTCTTGTGCCTCACCTTCCCGTAGAACCAGCAACCTCCTCTGGTCTTCTTTTCCCTCTTCCACTTGTAGCAGTCCTCTTTCCTATGTCCTGGCTTTTCACAGTACCAGCAACTTCCTTCACATTTTTTCTGCTTATGTACCTACCCCATCCTTGCCTTGAATCCTGCACTACGATCTGCCTGAAAAGTGGAAATATTGGACATGACATAGGACTCAAATTCTAGATCCCTGGCTATTGCTTCTTGCATTCTTCTGGGTTGTGCTTGTTTCATCTTTGCACTATTAAGAGCATCGATGAACTAGTCTCTCAGAAGAATAGCTAACAAGTTAGGTGCTGCTCCAGGGTATGCCTTGTATGTCATACCCTCCAGGTCATGAGCAAGCTGTTGTAGGGATTCGCCTCAAGCCCATTCACGGCTAAGAAATTATGCTCTGTGAAGCTCAGTCCTGTACATGGTCCCATATCTGTGCTCTGGTACTTCTACTAAGGACCGATAACTGTTCCTCTCCTCTACTGACATCTTGCCCAGAATTTATACTGCAGCACCCTTGAGGCTAGTAGCAAGCTGCACTGCCTTCTGCCTATCATCACAATCATTCTGATCACCAAGTAACTCAAACTGCACACAGTAAGCTTCTCAAAATACTCTACTATCAAGTTTCTGAGGTTTCTTTTTAACTGGATCCCCATTATAGCCATGCACTTCTCTGGTTTGAGGCCTAAAAACTGGCGGATCATTATTAAGGCCAGAAATTAAAACTTCTGCATTCTGATTATTCAGCCCTGTAATGCTGCCTTTAGATGCTTGGGATTCGTCAGGATACACCATGCATCGTGTATTATTTTCATATGCTCCCTGTACACTAACCTAAGGCTCAACAGTGCCTCAGTTCTCTACAGCCTCAATTCTCTTACAAGTTGTCTTTAGAACCGTCTACATTTTGTCTACACTTCATCACATTATTGCTTATCTCACACTTCTGCTGCTGTTGCTCAGTGTAAACTTCCTCCTTCAACTATTATTTTTCTTCCGTCATTTCCCCCATGAAAGCATTTAGCTGTCCTTGCATCCTCAGTTGTGACTCCCTCTGTTTCTCCAGTATTGCCTCTAGCTGTTAACTTTGTGCTTGTAATAACTGTTCTTTGAGTTCTTTCCATCCTTCATATTGTGTCTGTAATTGTTCTTTGATTTTTTTTCTGTCCTTCATTCTGTGCCTGTAATTGCTCTTCGAGTTCTTTCTGTAACTGATCCTGTGCTTGTACTTGTACACTTTGTGGTTGCAAAAGGTTCATGATTGCAGCCAATGACACCTCATCCAGCCTAGCCTGGCTTCTCGTCTGTACACCTTCTGCCTCCATGCCGAAGGTTTAACTCACTGCAGCACTTTTCTAATGATACACACTCCTGACACCACTGTTACATCCCCGTCCCACACTGCCACAGGCTCCAACAGCAGTAGTTCAGTATAGGAAGGACGTTGCCCAGTTAGTTGTTCTTCCTAGAGGCAGCCTTTCAGTGTACAATAACACAGATCCGCTCAGGATTTGAATGTGAAGAAGATTCTAACGTTTGCTGTCATTTATTTACCAAGGCAAAGCCTGCAGCCATTCAGCCTGCTCTTGTCACAGTAACCAATTACCCTTCAGTATCTTCTGTATACAGTAATCTCTGTAATAACCAGACACCCCAATGTTCGGACAGTTTGGGCCTGGGCCTGCAAAACCCAAAAATGGCAAAAAAAAGTAAAAAAACAAACAAAAAAATCATCCAACATTTTTTCAACCGTACTTTGAACTTGGTGTGCGGTGCTGTGTTTATGCGTGCTTCCTGCTCCCCTGGCTCCCCTCCCCAGTTCCTATTCAGCTACCATCGTGAGCATTACGTTTTCCTTCTTTTTCAGGGTACCTGACTAAAGGAAACGAACAATGGAAGGGTTAACTAATTCAAACCACTTTAAATTACTTATCTATTTATTTATTTGGTACGAATTTATGTGTAGTACAAGACTATATTGGTTTTCACACAATAATATAGGCGATAAAAGCATTGTTCACTCACCCAAAACCCCAGTATATGCCACCTTCCTTTACGACATTACCACCTCATCACTTCTGTTTGTTTCTACCTCTAGCTTCTTTGTTTCTTTGTCCTCCACCTCAGGAATCACTTTCACTGTGAATTCCGTCATTGGAGAGACCGTGGGGCAACATACCGTTACTGGCCAGGTTACTGCTAACAGGTGAATTGCCCAGTGTGGGGGAGAGGCGAGGGGAGGGGGGGTTAGGTGGGGCCAGGCAGTATCCCCGCTTGACAGCAGATAGAGGAAGCTCTCCCACATATGCCTACCAAAAATCACCTGCGAATGTTGAAAAATTTGCACACAATGGGCCTTGCAATTGAGTGACGTACGATGCATGTCAGTGGGTCTGTCCGCGGAAAAAAGTAGTGACGTGCATCGCACTTGCTAAGGATTAAGTGCAGCACAACACTGGATTACTGTACTTGCTTCAAGAGCATTTTCACTACTGTCCAAGCCTTAGAAGAGGTGAGTTAACCTTCGTAACGGCCACCAAGGACATGTTATAAGTACGCTGTCAACTGCTAAATATTTTCCACACTCATCTCTAATTCCTCATTCTCTGGTTCCATTTCATATTTTTCATGCTTTGTGTCCCTTATTTGTGTGACTAGAGTCTTAGATAGGTGCTATGCATGTTCGGTTGGGCGTTATGTAGGTGGTTTTCTGAGTTAGGCTGGGTTAGGGTCCATAAGTACCTGTCCAGAAGTCTCAGGTCCTATTTCCGGATGGGCCCATTTTCCGGACATGCTTTTGGCTGTATTACATCAGATATGGGAGAGATTACTGTAATTATGTGAAGGCATAGGTGGATGTAATAACTCATTCTTGGCTAAAGCCAGTAATCACTTGGATGAGATTGGTGACTGTGATTATTCTGATTTGGATGATAATTAGCTAGATGAGATTTTAATATGTACTTTGTTCACTTTTAATAAGTTTGCATGCTTTAACAGTGTTTTTGCTTTAGCAGCCGTTTAACTGATCTATTTGTGTATAAACGTTGCTAGCGATTTACACTATATAATGTAACTTTAAAGCAAATGTGATCCTTATGCAGCTGAATTACTTTAAATGCACCCTAGGATTGCAGAATTAAGACGTTATAAAACCTTGTACAATTGACCACAGTGAAATGTATATTGGTCGCAAATGGACTGTATCATTAACAATGCAAAAAAACATTTCACGTCATTTCTTGGTAACAAATATATTTCCATTTAGCAGAAATATATGCATATAACAACATATGCAGTTGCTTTATGTTAATTTTTGACTTAAAAAGCATAGGCTTAGACACCATATTTGTCTCATCCTGCTCAGCCTTAAAGATATTGATCAAAATAGATTTTTCAGTCATGGCGGCCCTAATTTGCATAGACTATAACAAAAATTGTCCGGTGTCCTCATTAGGACATCCACCCTGAAATAACTCTAAACATCCTAGGATTGCAAATCCACCAAGAAACCTTGTACTATAGAACAGTCAAAGGATCACCATATTGACAATGGACTATTTGGTGCGAGCATCTTCTGCATCAACAGCTGCGATGCCCACTATTTGAATTTGCTGCCGTCATCACATCTTGGAATTGGTTGCAGGAGCAGTTTTCACAATGTGCGTAGGCCTGTCTCCTGGTCCGGACACAGCCATATTCAAGCTTTTCCAGTCAAGTTGGAAGACCATCGACCAAGGGAAGTTTGAGACACTGATGCCCGTTGATCTTGATCCTGCAATGACAAGCGG
Source organism: Birgus latro (assembly GCA_018397915.1). Taxonomy (NCBI): domain Eukaryota; kingdom Metazoa; phylum Arthropoda; class Malacostraca; order Decapoda; family Coenobitidae; genus Birgus; species Birgus latro. The sequence goes on along the minus strand of JAGKTI010017077.1, from coordinate 7,503 downwards.
TTTTGCAGTTGCAAAGAAGTTATGTTATTTTGCATCAAGAAACTCGAAATTTCTCAACCTAAAGATGATTACTGTGAACTGCATGAGTTAGTCACCATTTTCTTTTGTAAGCATCCACCAAGGGCATCTTACAATCTCCTCCAGCCAGGTGCCCTTCACCGTGTAAGATCGATGGCCCACATGATCTACGGAATCAAGAAGCATTTATTCCGAGCTCAGTTTCAAATGACTGCTGCCGAACCCACAGGCCTAAGACGATATGTGACATTCGTTAGAGTATTGTATATTAAAGACTGGTTCGATGCTTCATCAGTCGTTGCAGCTCTGGCTGAGGATCTAGCGCTCTTGAAAGGACTGCTCTCCTTTCCTGATTCCAGCATTCCCACGGTCACAAGTAAAAAACCTGCCAATCACATTTTGCACCTGAGTGAAGAAGTAGCTGGACTCGCTATAATCGATGGGACAATTCCCCTCGATGTTATACCTAAGATGGTGGTATTTCTTGAGGGGGAACACAACAAGAATCCTCAGTCAAGAGCACATTTTTACCTAGCAGCAAAAGAGGTCATCGCCACTGAGATTGTAGCAAATTTCATTACATCTGTCTCAAACCGGATTTTTGAGGTATTTGACATCAACATGGACTTCTTAGACAGAGACCAAGCTGATTGGAAGGACTCCTCTTCCTTCCAGTCAGCACGGCTGGTACTGGGCTTAATTGTCGTTGTACATAGCTTTGTCGAGCGTGGAGTACCTCTTATCCAGGAAAGTACTCAAGTCGTTTCGAAAGACAAACAGCAACGTTAATATCTACTGCAAGTTGTTGAGAGGCATCGTCACCAATTCTCTGGCACAAACAAAGCAGTAACTCCACCTGGCTACTCCCGGAATTAATTATTCCATGTAAAATGCTCTGGTTTATAATATCTTTGTGATGTTTTTTCTTACTTTTCTGGTCGTCATTAAACCAGAATTTCAGGAATGAAGTGTTTCCGCTCCTTAAGTATCTCACTGAATAAAGTATAATTTCCTATAGTTCTTGTTTCAGTGTCTAAAACTACAGTATAGATATCCACCGACTCGGAGACCAAAAACATGTAATATTCACCGCACGTGTTACAGTAGTTAATGAAATAGTTTAAGAACAATTCTTGACATCAACCATTTTCTTATGTGTATGAGCTATTTTAAAAGGAAGCACCTTTTTGGTAGGTGGGGGCGCCCATCATCCACCCACTTAGTGTAGTGATACCCTGTTTCTGGGGTAGCTCTACACTGAGTGGCAAGCCAAATGATTTCCTGTAAACAAGGAAAGCATGTACGACGCTGGGTGGTAACCTTATAGCCAACCAACACGTGTTCCCCCTTTTGGTTGAAATGGAGGATTTGAGGAACGTTTCTGTAACAAAACGGGTCCAACTCGAACTGTTCTCATGGATACCGTGAGAATAATTCCGACCTTCGTAAACAGTTTTTATCTTATTTGCATCAGATTTAGTGGAGGTGTTTAGGCAGAGTGGATGATTAGGGGAAATTTCCCCAGATTTGGAGAAATTTAGAATTTATCTCTAACTTCTGTATTTTGATTGGCTGTTTTATTTTTCCAGGTGGATTTTTTTACTGAGAATAAAATCTATATCGATATTTATTTTAAAATGTTTACAGACATTGCCAGTGAGCAATTTTCACACTCAGAAACTACTCTCGTGAAGCAGGCGTAGACTCGTTAACAAGCATTTTTTTTTTTTACTATTGGCTAAGCCTACATAAGTTACATCATGTATGTTTTTTGCCACACGTTCAGAAAATTAGTCAACATGCTTTTATTTAAATACTTTTTTTAAGTTCAATGAAGAAAAATGAGATTATTTGTCACTAAACTAAAAATAAATAAGCAAAATAAAGAAATAAATTCGGAGCCAAATGCTAATTATTGTCCGGCAAAAAATGCTGTTGGCCAAGTCCAAGATTATGGCCATATCTTGATGCCCTGAAGGTTTCATGCTGATAGCTCAAGTCGTTCATGAGATATATTGGTGCTAAAGGAGGCGATAAAAACTAGTTGACTTCTGGCAGCCATTTTGGTGACCTTGACCATGACCCCGAGTGACCATTTTCGAACTAGTCCAAGATTGAGGCCATATCTTGAAACCTTGAAGGTTTCATGTTGATAGCTCAAGCTGTTCAAGAGATATAATGGTGCTAAAGGCGGGTGATAAAAGCTAGTTGACCTTTCGCAGCCATTTTGGTGACCTTGGCCTTGACCTCGAAAGCCCAATTTCGAACTCAACCAAGATTCTGGCCATATCTTGATACCCTGAAGGTTTCATGTTTATAGCTCAAGCCATTCGTAAGATATAATAATGCTAAAGGTGGTCAATAAAAGCTAGTTTTTATATATATATAAATATATATATACTGTATAGGGAAAAGAACAAAAGGTCAGGAACCCGCAAACCTTTTCTTCCGAGAAAAAAAAAAAAAAAGAGCACCAAATTCAAGATCCGTTCATTTTCAGATGCCTGGACACACTGTTTGAAAGACTGGAGATCATATGAAGCAGGAAATAAAGGCAGAGGGAGACAGTTCCAGAGCGGACCTGTTGCATAAATGAATGACTAGGAGTAACCGTTAACCCTTGCATTAGAGAGTTGGACAGAAAAGGGGTGAGAGTTTGTTGTTAGACGGGTGCTACGCGCCTATCGTAGAAGTGGAGGGATGCAAGCAGACAGTTCACAGGAGCAGTGACCATTGAAGTAGCGATAGTAAAGAGATAAAGAGGCAACAGTGTGGTGAAGAGACAGAAATTGAAGGGAGCTAATAAGAGGAGGAGAGTTAATGAAACGAAAAGCCTTTGGGTCCACCTTGTTGAGAAGAGCTGTATGTGAGGAGCCTCTCCACACTTTGGAGTTGTACCCTATATAGGGGCGAATAAAACCCGAGTATAAAGTCAACAACTGTGTAGGGGTAATGAAAGTATGGAGTCGGGTTAGCACATCTAATCTCTTGACTGCAAATTTTACAAGAGATATAAAGTGATCTTTCCAAGATAAAGCCTGAGAGAGTGAAACCCCAAGTATGTTTAAGGATGATGCAGGATTGAGCTAGGTATTATTAAACATTAATGGGTACCCCTGTGGAAGATTTTGTCGGGTTGGTAGATGGAGCATTTGATGCATTAAAAAAAAAAATTACTTTTACCACAGTCAGAGATACAAGCCAAGTCAGTCAGTAGGTGTGCCAAAGCCTTGAAGTAAGTGCTGAGAAGGACATTGCTGGAACCGAATGGAAAGATTAAGGGTGGAATCATCTGCGTATGAGTAGATAGGATTAGATGTTGAGGTTAGAAGGTCATTGGTGAATAAAAGGAAGAGAGTTGGTGAGAGGACAGAGTCCTGAGGAACACCTTTGTTGATAGATCTAGAAGAACGGTTACCGTCTACAACAGTAGCTATAGAACGACCAGAAAGGAAGCTAGAGATGGAGGAGCAGATAGGATAGAAACCGTAAGAGAGCAGTTAGGAAATTAAAGATTTATGTGAGACTTGATTGAGAGCCTTTGAGATGTCAAGTGCAATGGCAAAGCTTTTGCCAAAGTCCAGGAAGGAGGATGACCAGGAGTCTGAAAGGTAGGTGAGAATATCGCCAGTGGGGGGTCCCTGACGGAACCTATACTGACGATCAGAAAGGCTGTGATAGGAAAGATGCTTTAAATTTATTCTGCTAAGAACAGACTCGAAAACTTTTGAGGCACAGGATGTTAAAGATATTGGACGATAGTTAGAGAGAGGGGAATGGTCACCCTTCTTTGGGACTGGCTGATTGAGAGCAAACTTCCAGCAAGAAGGAAAGGTACAAGTTGGTAGACAAAGGCGAATAAGTCTACCTTTGGCAAGATGTAAGCACAGAAGCACGGTTCTTGAGGGCAAGAGGGGGGACCCAATCTGCCCATATGCCTTGTTAGTATTGAAGCCAGTGATGGCAGAAAATACATCTGCTGAAGAAATTTTAATGTCAGGCATAAGGAAGTCGGGGGGGGGAGACAAACAGGAACAGCACCGGAATCGTCAAAGGAGGAATTGGAGGAGAAAGTCTGAGCGAAGAGACTTGCTTTATCAGTAGAAGAAATAGCTACAGAGCTATCAGTGTAGAAAAGAAGAGGGAAGGATGATGAGGTAAAATTGGTAGAAATGTTTTTGGCAAGGTGCCAGAACGAGCGGGAAGAATTCGAGTTGGAGAGCTGAGAACATTTAGTCTATCTATCTATCTATCTATAGCCCAACGCCCTAATCCCGCAAAGGGTGGCCGCAAACAAAACGCCTTTAAAGTCCCTCTGTCACCCACCATTTGCCTACCCTCCCTCCAGCTCACTCCCCCCTCCCTCATATACCTCTCAACTCCATCCCTTCACCTCGTTCTCGGCCTTCCCCTCCTGCTCCCTCCCTCCACCCCACCTGCATACACCCTCTTAGTCAGAGTTTCATTCTCCATTCTCTCCACATGTCCAAACCACCTCAGTGTATTTCTCCTAATCTTCTCAACCACATGCACATCCACCCCACAACGTTCCTTCACTTCTTCATTCGTCAACCTGTCCCTCCATGTCACACCACATTTCCACTGCTCTCACTCTTGACTTGTTACCCTCTAGCAAGGTCCATGCCTCGCTTCCACACGTCAGGGTAGGGATCACGATACTATCATGCAGTGACTTCCTGACCTCCATACTCATCTCCCTATTTCTCATCACCGCTTTCAATGAACCAACAACCTTCCTTCCCGGCTGTACCCTTTCAAGTATTTCATCCCCAAAACTTCCATCCTTACTCATCACACTGCCCAAGTACTTGAATGCACTCACGTTCTCCATATCCTCACCATCCAACCTCACTGTGCAGTCTGTCACTTCATTCCTCTCAAACACAATAACTTTACTCTTGTTCACATTGACTTCAGATTCCTCTTCTTACACACTGTCCCAAATTCATTCACCAAACCTTGCAACTCCCCTTCATCTTCACTCAATAATACTGTATCATCAGCAACCAACAACACCGGAATCTTCCACATCTCGCCCTCATTCATTAGAGCCACCCCCCACATCCACTGCCCTATCTTGCACCTCTTTTACAACCCCATCCATGTATATATTAAACAGCCATGGAGACATCACACAACTCTGTTTCAGTCCCACTTTCAGATCAAAGAACTCACTTAGTTCACCATCCACTCGCACAGTAGCCCTAGCTCCTTCGTACATGCTCTTCACAGCACTCAACAATTTCCCCTCCACTCCATATATTCTTAATATCTCCCACATACCCTGCCTATCTATTCTGTCATAAACTTTCTCCAAGTCCTTGAAGGCAGCATACACTTTCTTTCCCTTCTCTACATACTTCTCCATTAAACATCTTAGAATAAGTATCTGATCTAAACACTCTTTTCTCTTCCTTAATCCCCCATGTTCTTCTCCAACTAACTCCTCTGTTATATGCCTGACCCTATCAATAAGTATTCTACCATATATCTTTCCAGTCACACTAAGAAGGCAAATACCCCTTTGGTTACCACATACTTCTCTCTCCCCTTTTCCTTTATATAAGTAACAATTATACCTGAATTCCAGTCCTCTGGAACTCTTCCCTTTTCCCAAGCCAATCTACACAACTTCCTTATCCATTCCACAACAATCTCACCCCCATACTGCAGCATTTCACCACACACTCCATCAATTCCTGGGGCCTTTCCCATCTTAACATTCTTCAATGCTTCCACTACTTCCACCCTACTGATCTCTTCCTCCATCCTCTCAACTCTTCTCCTCCAAGCCATTCCCCAACCACTTATACTTGCTCTGCTCTCACTCTCTACATTCAACAAATTCTCAAAGTGCTCCTTCCATCCCCTCAATTTCTCTCTCTTTTCCACCAGCAATCTATTATTCCCATCTTTCACTCCCTTACTATTTCCCCTTTCACACTGTCTTACTTTCTTTACCTCCTTCCAAAACAATTTCTTACTCTCCCTCCATTTTACACTCAGATTCCTCCCAAACTCCTCATCCACTTCCTTTTTACTCTCCTTCACCAATCTCTTCATCTCTCTTCTCGAGCTCACATATATGGATGAAATTATTTTTAGGAGAGCAAAGAACAGACTTAGCACGATTCCAGGCAGAAAAATTAAAAAAAAAAAACGTGTGATTCATGAGTGGGTTGGCTCTGGTACCTTTTATAGGCCATCTCATTGTTGTGGACAGCATTAGAAGAAGCGTTATTAAAATAAGACTTTTTTTTGCATTAGCCAAAGGATATGAGAATGGAATGTATGTTTCCATGCCCAAGAGAATAACCTCCACGATGTGCATGGCACACTCACATGGCTCCCGGCCATGGAAGCAATAAACATTCCAGAAAAAATAAAAAAAAGTACTGCATGAGGGCCTCCCAATCAGCAGCTCTAAAGTGCCACAATCGACGTTCCTTTGGAGGGTCCACAGGCCATACTGGAACGATAGTACAGGTTAATATGATAAGGTTGTAATAAGAGGAGCTCAATGGAGAAGAAAGATTAACAGTGTATGCAGAAGAATTTATTGTAAGGAAGAGGTCAAGTATTTCGGAACTACTTCCGAGGCGGTCAGGGATACGGGTAGGGTGCTGTACAAGCTGCACTAGGTCATTAAGGATATAAAAGATGTAGGCTTGTTCACCAGGTGGATCAGTGAAAGGAGAGGAGAGCCAAAGGTGGTGGTGAACATTGAAATCTCCAAGAATGGAGATTTCAGAAAACTGAGAAACTGATAGGATGTGTTCCATTGTAGAAGTAAGTCAGTTGAAGATTTTTTGATAGTCAGTAGAATTAGGGGATTTATAACAGCACAGATATATTTAGCCAGAGAATGAAAGGAAAGCCAAAGGCAGAGATTAGAGAATTCAGAAGAATCAAGTTAAGGAATACAATAGGAGATAAGTCGTTGCTCACATATACACAGCAGCCACCTTTGGCTTCGAAATGAGTATAGAGAAAGTGGGAGGATATAGCAGAAATGAAGAAGTGAGTCAGACAATCGTTCCAGGCAGCTCGTTGTGTCGTCACCGAGAGAGTGCCTGGTGGTGGGGGCATTATCCCCCCCCCCCCCGGGGGACTCTGATTCTTGGTTATTAGATGCCATTTTATTGTTTTAATTTTGAAAAGGAAGTGTAGTGTGTAAAATGCTGGAAGTCTGGTGTTGACAGTTTGAGAAACTTGTATTGGATTGCATGCTGACCTATTCTCTGTGTTACTGGAACACTGGAAAAGTTCAGTAAAGGGGGATGGTCAGGAAGTAGTCCAGAGGGCTGATGAATCAGAAGCTGCAGTAAAGATCTCGTAACTGTCCTGGGACACATTTTGTCCCATCTGTCTACGATAGGGTTTATTGGCATACCGTACTCGAGGCTCAGAAGGGCAGGGCACCGGAGCAAGGCACGAGGTGAGAGTGGCCGAGCTGGGGAGCAG
>JAGKTI010017076.1:0-18829 GCA_018397915.1 Birgus latro | reverse complement strand
CCACACCCTCCCTCCCTCCCCCTTTCCTCCACACCCTCCCTCCCTCCTTCGATAATCCCGCCAGTAATTAAGTAAGTTGACTCTCTCTCTCTCTCTCTCTCTCTCCCTCTCCCTCTCTCTCTCAAACTTCGCCACGTCAACTCTGCTCACTGTCTCTTTTCTGTCCACATTTCTTTCTTCAGCAATTCCTTATCTCTCAACATCTCTCCTTCCCTTCCGTCTCTTTCCTCTTCCTTTCCTCTCACCTCCCGCTGTTTCCCGTCTGTCACCTCCCTGCCTTGTTGCTTCTCCCTCCCTCCTCCCTCTCCCTCTCTCCCCTTCCTCATCCCTTCTTCCGATCTTTTCTTCATCGTTCTCTCTTCTTTTCCTTCTGTTTCCACCTCTCTCTCTCTCTCTCTCTCTCCCCTCCATCCCTACTTCCTCTCTCCTCCCTCCCTCCCTTCTTCCCTCTCCATCACTATTTTCTCTCTTCCTTCCTCCTCCCTCTCTTCTTCCTGTTCCATCTCTGTTTCCTCTCTTCCCACTCCTTCCCTCCTGCCTCTGCCTCCTTCACGCTGGTAACGGCAGTATAATTATCATCTGCTTCTCTCACTGTGGCCTGGGGGGAAGGGGAAGGGGAAGGGGGTAGAGGGAGGGCGAGGAGGAAGAGGGGATGGGAATGGGGAGGACGAGGGGGGGAAGGGGAAGGGGAGGGGGGAGGAAGGAGAGGGGGGAGGGGGGAGGGGTGTGGGGTAGGGAGATGGGGGAGACGGGAGGGGTATGGGGGAAGGGAAGGAGATAGACTGAGTTACGAAGACAGACTGAAAAGACTAAATCTGCACTCACTAGAGAGACGTAGAGTAAGGGGAGACTTAATTGAGGTGTTTAAGTATAAACAAGGGAGATATTAGCAAGGTACTTAAAGTGAGCATACAGGATAGAACTAGAAGTAATGGTTTCAAACTAGAAAAATTCCGTTTCAGTAAGGAAATAGGCAGAAATTGGTCTGGTAATAGAGAAGTAGATGAATGGAATAAGCTTCCTAGTAATGTAGTTGCTGCCCCTTCCATTGTGAGTTTCAAACATAGGCTAGATAAGCATATGACAAATAAGGGGTGGGTATAGAAAAAAAAAAAAACTTATAACCAATACTAATTCATACTTTTTCCTTTTCAGGTTACACTATGATAGTCTCTGTTCTCCTTTCACACTTTCCTATAAAATGTCCACGCCAGTTTTTCTATGCTGCGTGGTGTTCTTTCTGACTTTTTCCTGCCGGCGTCGGCTGGAGGGTATGGAAGGCGGGGGGGAGCCTTCTTCTTTGCTGTCCTTATCTCATCCTAGTAGTTCAGTTACTCTTCTAGGAGCTGCCTAGCATGGGCCAACCGGCCTACTGCAGTTATACTCTCTTCTTGTGTTCTTATGTTCTATGTTCTTATCTTGTATGCTCACTTTAAGCACCTTGCTAATACCTCCTAATGTAGCCGGTAGGTCACACCGAGCATGTAAAAGGGTATCTTACTAAGCAACATAATCAAAACCAAAGCAGTATCTACACACGTCGGGTTTTATTCATGATGAAAATTAAATCTACGTTTAGTTATGAAAATGTCTTCCAAAGCTAAACTCTGTGGATTAAGCCTCTTTTCCAAACAAAATCTGACACCCTGATATTACCCACAAAATCTGTGGCAGTCATTAGAAGCGGCAATATACTGCTTTTACGCTAACTTGGCCTAAAATTACCATCTTTCCATCCTTAAATCTGAACTGTAGCAATAGATTAAGACTTGAATATGGTGCTAGTCACGAAGAAGTGCTATGGAAAGGATGTTGGGCCACAGCATTGTCTCATTCTGCCACTGAGCTGTGTGAAATGAGCAGCGTAAAAACACTATAGTGGATTGTCAGGCCAGTGTCGCTCGTGATCCCCGCGCGAGGGCAGCACTGACAAGGGCGCTACAGCCGCAGGCATGGGGGGGGGAAAATACTGTGTTGTTTGTAGACTGCAAGGCGCCGTGAGCTAAGGGGGCAAGTGTCCACACCCATCTACAGTCATGAGGTAACTGAATGGATGCGGGCGGGGGGACGGGGAAAATGAGTTGTAAGTAGACTGCAAGGCGCCGCTGCGAGAGGGCAGCACCTACAAGGGCAGCTGCAGCCTGTTATCGCGTGGGGGTGATTGAGTGACAAAAGACGCTCCACTCTCTTTCTCTCTCAATAACGTACACATAAAGAAAGCCTGACAAATATAGAAAATTATTATGAGAGGAATGTTGGCGCGTTTTCTCTACCTCTCTCTCAATCAGTCTACCTATCTACCTCTCAGTCTACCAATCTCCCAGTTAGTCTATCTACCTATATACCTATCTCTCAATCAGTCTACCTCTCTCTCAATCTATCTACCTATCTCTCAATCATCAGTCTATCTCTGTACACTTTAGAGGTGTGTGTTCCTGCCTTTATTCCAGTGAGAGGCAAGTCCTGTAAGGCTGGATGATTGTAAACTCGTGTCGGTTTGTTCTGAATACTGAATTTTGCTGGCCCAACCACGACGCAATGCACATAAGGGATATTTTGATGTGTGTGTGTGTGTGTGTGTGTGTGTGTAAGATATTTGTCAGAATGATAGTGTATGGCAGAGAAATATACTGATGAAAAACCAGGTGAGTGGCTTATGAAGAGAGGCTTGAATGGCGTTTGATTGGATGGCTGCATATACAGCTAATGGACAGGTAATAACGGGTGAGAGGAGATGTAAGATGGGACGTGAGGAGAGGGAAGGAGGAGGACGGGATAGAGTGAGAAGTGGGAGGCCGGGAGGGGGGCAACGAGATGGGGCCCTAGAGAGGGTGAGAGATAGGGGGAGGTAGAGGGGGGAGGGAGAGGAAGGGAAACAGAGGGGGTACGGGTGGGGGATAAGAGGGAGCAGTAAGGGGGTGGGATGTATGCAGACAGAAGCAGGAAGGAAAAAGAATAGATGAAGTTAAGGGTTATATGGGAAACAGAATGGACAGAAAGGGGTGCATGAGAGAGAGAGAGAGAGAGAGAGAGAGAGAGAGAGAGAGAGAGAGAGCAGGAAAAGGCAGGGAAAGAGAGGACAAGTGAAAAAGGAGGAGAGGAAAAGGGGAAAGGAGATAGGATACAGGAAAGAATACAGAAGAAATAAGAGGATGTGTAAAATGTCGAGAAGAGAGGACGTGAAGCTTGAGGGAAATACAAGGTGGACAAGGGAAAGAGGAGATAAAAAGGTGAGGAAGAAGAGAGAAGAACATGAAAGGATAAAGGAAAGAAGGGAGGGAAAGGAGAGGCGAGAGGAGAGGAAAGAAGTGGAGAGACGAGAGGAGAGGAAAGAAGTGGAGAGACGATGCCGGGGGGGAAAAGAGTAGAAAAGGAGTAAAAAGAAGGGAAGCAAGAAAATGTGATTGAGGCGTAAAGTGGGGAAGCGATGAGAGAGAGAGAGAGAGAGAGAGAGAGAGAGAGAGAGAGAGAGAGAGAGAGAGAGAGCATGTTGAAGCCTTTATAAACGATACGAACATACAATATCAACACCTCTCTGTTTGTATCATTTATAAAGGCTCCAACATGCCTATATAAATTAAACATCAATGCCTCTCTGTTTGACTACTACTACAACCATCACAACTACTACTACTACTATTACTACTACTACAACTACTACTGTAATATTCTCAGTAATCAGTTAATTAATCAGTAATGACCGAATTATTTCTGATACACTCCAATCCTCCTTTGTCCCAACAGGAGTGTAGGTACCCAAGGCTAGGCTACTCACTCCCAACATTTAAATCAATCAAATTAAACCATGCTACCTCTTAATCACCATATTAAAATTGGCCTTGGTGCGGGAAATAGTGTGAAGACTGGCTTTAAACTGAGTGCCACAACCAACTTAATACATCCTAACTGATGCTGGACACTGCTGGCAAGGGCTGACTAAAGACTAACCTTGCAAAATGTGCATGGGGCAGAAGAGGCAGTGTCCATCATATCTCCCTGAATGGCGTGACTTCCAACATGGTCACACCAGCGGCCAGTTTGTGTGTCACACTGCCACAAACAGCACCAACCTGGCCTCACCAACCTCCTGGGGCATGGAGTCCACTGGCAGCTGCTTCAAGGCCTTGCTGCTGATGCCACTGTGGATGGGAAACACAATATCATCAACTGCCAGCCCTTACACTCTTCTTACAGACCTCACACAGAGAGTTTTTGATGGCATGAATTCAGCAAGGCCACCACATAGAACACTCCTTGTCACACTAGACATTAGTAAAGCTTTTGATTCCATCCCCCACCACAACCTCACAAATAAAATATTCAACACAAACATACACAATAACACAAAAAGATGGCTAGCAAACTACTTAGCAGGGAGATATGCACATGTAACTTTTGCTGGTCAGTCCTCGAACATCAGAAACTTTACAAATGGTGTCCCCAAGGATCTGTCTTGTCTCCTACACTCTTCAACCTATACATGCATGACATACCCACACCCCACACACAACAAATAAACATAGCTTCCTATGCAGACAACATAACACATGCACTCACCACAATGCAAACACAGCCACACAAATCCTCCAACCTTACCTCAACACTCTACATGAATGATTCACCACAAACAGACTCAAAATAACCCCAGCCAAATAAATCTACAGTGACCCTTCTCACAAACTGGACAGCAGAACACAGTCACATTGCACACCTCACCATAGACAACACTCCCCTACTGCACACACATGCACCCAAAATCCTTGGTGTAACATACAATACATCAATGTCATTTAAACAACACACCACAAACATAAAAAATAAATTAACACCTAGGCTCAATGTCTTGAAGTCACTTGCCCATACAATATTTGGACACAACAAAGAAACCACCACCACAGTATACAAACAATATATACATTCAGTGATGAATTATGCAAGCCCTGCTTGGGCTCCTAACCTCACTAAAACACACTACAACACTCTACAGACCATACAAAACAAGGCCTTAAAAATAATCACAGTCTGCACAGCTACTACACCTACAGACCACCTGCACCAAGAAACCAAAGTCCTCAAAGTCAAGGATTATCTAGACATGAGAGGCACCCAAACTCTCGCTGCAGCCTCCACAAACCCACAACATCCACTACACTACATGGCAGCACATCCGCACACACCAAGGAACATCAAAACAACACCCAGCACACGATATCATACACAAATACTATCATCTCTTCCCCCCTGCCTGCCTCAGACCAGCTTCCAGAAGCATATTCATACTCAGATCACTCGCCGTTCCATTCAGTCACTCAAAGACAACACACAGCTGCATGCACGGCCTCCTGATATCCATCCTTCTGAATCCTATCTCCCCTGCGAGGACAGGGTCCACCTGGGCAGGCTGAGATGTGGGCATCATCCAGCCCTCTTGAGTTATCAGAGGAGGCTGGATGACTCCGTCGCTGATGCCTGTCCAGGATATAACACAGCACCCCATACTATTAAGCACATCATGGAAGACTGCATTGCACACAGTCACCTACGCCAACAACACAACATACACTCCTTGAGAGCTCTGTGAGAAAGCCCGGTCTCGGCCACAGCCTTCCTTAGGGACTCGGGGCTGTTCGGCCAGACTGCCTGGGGAACAACTACTACTACTACTCCAGCCAGCCCTTGTAAACCTGGTGGCTCAGTTAGTGCTGGCCCTACATTTGAAGGACAGACAGTAGAAAATAAAGACAGGAAGACAGTAGGAAATAAAGACAGAGGAAGGCAGTTGGAAATAAAGACAGAGGAAGACAGTAGGAAATAAAGACAGAAGTAGACAGTAGGAAATGAAGACAAAAGTAGACAGTAGGAAATACATACAGAGGAAGAGAGTAGGAAATACAGACAGAGAAAGACAGTGTGAAATACAGACAGAGGAAGAGATTAAGAAATGCAGACAGAGTATAAGAGACATGTCACTTCAACCATTTAAGGGCACCCCAGTAGGCTCCACTTCACCCCATAATTTGGTTATATGGTTACTACCTAGAGCTGTAAATGGCCTCCTGGGCTGCAGGAAACCAACAAGTCTGTCAGTCAGTGTAGAGCCCCTGGAAGTGGAAAGAATAGTAAAAAATGTCAAGAAGGAAAGGAAGAAGCAGGAAGAGGGTGGCAGGCACTGAGACAGAACAAGAAAGAGAAGGAAGTAGACAGCACTACATCACATGAGAGGATAATGGTCACCACCACCTACCACACACAAAGGCCTGGTAAAAACAACTTCAATCTTGACAGGATCCTCTTCACAGTGTGGTGGGGGAGTAGGGATGACACCCACACCACCAACAGGACATTATGACATACATGTATACATACATCATCTAATCCTGTGTTGCCCCATGAGGAGCATAGGAGCCCAGGGCTAGGCATGTTGGTTCTGACATTTAAGATGACAATGACCAGCCTCACTCAATCCTGGGTGGCATTAACTGGGCAATAAACCCCAATCACCCCTTGGATATAAACCTACACAGGCTCAATCCAAACAATTTAAAACTGAAAGTTACACAAAGAAAAAAAAAAAAGTATCCATAGGGTTATAAGACTGTAGGTAACATTAGGACACAAATGCCAATTCTGAAGAAAAACGAGTTGTGACTTGTTGAGGAAAATGTTGTGCGTACTGTAAGGAGCCACTGAAAATATTCTACATGTTGGTATTAATCCTGAGCACAGCTGCTTCAAAAAAAACTTTGAAATGGGAAGGGGATGAATAATATCTTTCATTTATTTATAGCCTTGATGCCTGAATAACGTAAGGGGTGGCCACAAACAAATTGTCTCCATATCACCCTGTCCCTTGCCATTTTCACTGTCCTCCCTTCAGCCTACACCTCCCTCTCTCATATACCTCTCCACTCCATACCTCCATCCCATCCTCGGTCTCTTTATACAATGATAAAATAACACAAGAGCTCATGGCTGGTTTAATTCTACTGGACAAAGGAATCCATATGTTTACTGAATCAGGCCAACCCTCACGGCAGTTCTAGGTCATAGTGACAATGCATTCTTTTCGGGAAGGGGGGGAAGCTATCATTCCAACTTCATTTCCCACACAGAACAAGGGCTGAGGTAAAGAAAACATTAGAGTAAGAATTAACAATGTAGGTGGTGACAAACATCATCCACTCACTTGATTTTGTGCTGCCTACTTCTTCCTTCACCTCTATTATTCTTTTCTGCCCTCCTCTCTTCCTATTTTTCCCATTTTTCTTGTTGCTTTTTAATTTTATTCTTTCCTTTTCAGGTGGATTTAAATTGAATGACAAGCCTAATGGTTCCTGTAAGACAGGAAACTATTTATAATGCTGGGTGGTAACTATATAACCAATCCATACGCATTCCCTTCATGTCAACAAGTGGATTGGTAGAGGGTTAGTGCCCCTCCCTGTAAAACCACTAACTCAAAGACACACAGCCACCCTGCACAGGATTATGGCATCTGGGTATAGATAGATAGCCAGATCAAAAATACAAATGCCCACCCTCCCACACCCACCTGTACTCCAATACGACACTCTGTTGTGGCAGGTGGTTGGTGCGTGCACTCCATCGCCACAACCACTCGGGTTTGTTGCTGGTGATGCTGATGACTTCTGATGCTGGCTGGCTGTAGTCCACTGCAAAATAACAAACTCATTGGAGAAGGGAAGTGCATAAATCATCATCATCATCATCCAGACCTACTTTCCAACCATAGGATAGTGTGAGGTAGGGTGCAGAGCCAGATATAACAGAATGAGAAACTATCTAAAGCCTATCCAGTTGGATGGGCCACACACTCACTCCCTCACCATTTCAGACCCTGATTCATATATACCTGACACAATATACAGCAGACTGAGTGTGGACATACCAGGCCACTCTCCAAAAGTGTTTTTAAGAGCTCCAAGCCAGGGCTGCTGCAGTTCTTATCGCCAATCACACTGTAAAACAGAAAGACATGATAACGATGAAAATAATAATAATAATTATAATAATAATAATACACTGTTTACATCAAGGTGCATCATAACAATCAAATATTGGACCTCAAAGCCGTGATCAGTGGCCACAATGGTTTCCTATTTAATTAACCCTATGCACATCCACCCACAACAAGAGTGAGTGAAAAGTGGGTATGTGTTATTCTGCCTTTGGGACGGTCCCGACGGTCCCCACAAAGTGTGGAACAAATGTCATGTGGTGGTATTTGGTAAGTATTAAATTCCAGACAACTAAGGCAATGACAGGCTTCAATAAAGCTCTACTCTTTCTCAGAAATACAATAGTAATGTAGATATGGAAGCCAGCTCCACTGAACTCATTAGTGAATTGACTGTGTGTAAGGGATTGCTGAACAGAAGACCACTTTATGCAAATGCAAACCAGCATGTCATAAATATTCCTTCGTGTGTGTGATATTTTCTATTAATGAGCATTTCAGTGACAAGTGGTCTCTGCTCTTGGCAAATCTCATAAGTTTACCAAGACATACAGAACAGCCACGATGGTTACATTACAATTCTGAGCCCACGACTGAGTTAGGCTGGCCAGCTAGGTAGCAGGCAACACTCTGAAAGTCCCCCATTAGTACAACAGCACGAAAAAGGCTAACCAAATAAAGCTTTTACTTGAGTATTAGGTATACAAATACATGCTATTGCCATTATATAGATATAGATAAAAAGAGATGTGCATATTAGAAAATAATATCTATCAGTCACTGTAACAGGTAATTCACCACACTTCCCATTCTGTTAAACTGAACATGATAAGGGACTGACAAGAGATTGAGCTGGCTGGATGAATTTTGTGTAGAGAAGCACATGACCAGGGATATGGCACCCTTTTTAAAAGTGACAGCATTCAGACTGCCTTTATCAGATAAGTACACATGAAGCTACAGATCATGGTGATAGTTTTTGGCCTATCAGATGGAGCCAGGATTCTGTGGGCTTAAATGATGAGTGAATGGAAGTGTGTCCCATTGAACTTGGCAAACTTGGGCTGACTGGACACTGCTACTCCTCACCCCACCCTAGGGTGGGAAAGGAGGTCCAGATAATGATGATGAAGATGATGAAATATGGAAGAATAAAGTAGGTAATAACATATCCCATTATTTAGCAAGTGAAAGTATTAAAATAATAGATCAAAAAATACATATAATAAAACAGGTATTGATGCTGAAGAATTAAAATGTGATGAACAGAAATAAATGCTTCATCAAAATGTGCATCACCTCAGCTGTGGATGTTATACAACTCATGAAACAAGTCTTCAAATTTCACAGGTTTGAATGGTGGATAAATAAATGTGAAGGCAATTAACCCATGCACCTGACTGATTTTTATTCCTACTTGACCATGTCCTTACTTAATTTCAGGATGCTACCCACATGCCTATGATGGAGAATAGGGACGGGATGCTGATTATAAGTAAGGTGAATTTCCCCATATACAAAACTTCCTTTGGAGGATTTGTGGAATGTACAAAGCAGTTTGCCACATTTATGTAAACAAATATGCTAAAAATATACAAGTAATCCTAACACCAATAGACAAACACTATAGGATGCATCTGTTAACCTACAGCTATAAGATTGTGCAAACAAGACAGTGAAAAACTACATCTTAAAACTCTTACCTTCTTTATTCATAACTTCTGATGAGTCCCATCGATGGCCATTAGGTCTGTCTGGTGGATATTTCTGGTATGTATCCTCAGGTGCTGTTGCCTCTGAGGTGGAGACAGTTAAGGCATAATGAGATTTGTACTGATCATATCATTTATAAAGGCTCCAACATGCTTGCATACATCGGCCTTGGTTGCCAAATGGCAGCTCTCCATCCTGCTCAATCTCTGGCAGCCTTCCTGTTCAGTCCCTTATCCCTGACCTCATCCCAGGTCTTTTTTGGTATGCCTCTCACAACCCTATCCTGAATGTTCACATTTATTACTTTTTGCACCAAACTGTCATTCTCCATCCCTTCCACATGTCCTTACCATCTCAGTCTACCCCTCCTCATCACAAAAACAATACACTAGTCCAATCCTTCCCCTCAGTTCTTTAGCTGTAAACCTAGCCCCCCCATGCCTTGCATTCAAGGATGCACTACACATCCATCTAATCACTGTCAATTCTGTATGTTTGAGCCTACAAATACAGTATCCTTTTCCTTTACTGCCCAGGTCTCACTACCATACAGCATTACACTCCTAACATATGCCACACACAAAGATTCCTTAGCAAGCAGGGAGAGCCTTCTCAGTGTCAAGAGAGGCAACAGCTCCCTGACCTTCCAACCACTCCTCATCCTAGCCAAAGAGCTTGCTCCAGTCCCACCTCCAGCCCATAACATGTCTCCCATATAATAAAACTCTTCCACACACTCAAGAGACTCACCAGCAAGATCAATCCTTTCACACCTGACAATCTCTATATGCTCTCCACAACACACCACACACACAAAATCTGCATTATCTCACAGTCTACCTCTAAAACCACTACATCTCTTATGTTCCCAGTTCTCACAAATACTGCAGAAGATGGAGTTACTGCCCATACCTTTGAGGCACACTGCACACAGCCTGGAGGTGGCAGTGGTGGCGGACAAGTGTTGTGGTGTGAGGTGTTGCAGGAGGGAGGTCCAGCAGGTGGTGAAGGAATCTGGTCCCCGAACGCGTTTTTTCTTGCCCGTGATGGGGCCCAGGTGACACGGCGGATCTCCATAGCCGGAGATGGTGTGGTGGCGATGGTGGGCTGTGGCTGAATGCTGGCCACCGACGGGAGGGCTGGTGTTTTATGCTGGTGGTTGGAGGTGGTGATGTCCTCTGGGAGTGCGGGTGGCTGGGCTGTTAGCATGGCTTGGTGAATACGGTATGTCACTTGGTTGGTGTTTGGCAGCGTTGGGGAGGGGGTGGGGGTGTATCACTGAGGTGGGCGTGAGACTCACCCAGATAGGGTGGTGGAGGTGGTGAGTTTGGGTGTGGGTGGAGAGGGATGTGGTGGGGTGTGGGATGTGGAGCAGCAGCTCATGGTTGATGGTGGAGGTGAAGACAGTGCAGGTGGTGGGGTGGCGGGGATGGGGGAGGGGGGTTTTGCTGGTGGAATGCGGCGTGGAGGGGATAGTATGGGCTGTGCAGGAGGTGCAAGATGCTTAGGACATGGTGGTGTGAGGAGGGGTGGTGGATTAAAGTTTGTGGAATGCAGCATGCTGGATGGCTCAGGAGAGGTAGTCACTGTTATCACTCTTATTATTACTATCATCCCCACACACTCAAAAAAACACACACACAGACATTTGCATGCACAGATAGCCACAGTTACCCAATTTTCCTCTCCTTCCACCCTCCCACAGGCAGGGCTAAGTGTAGAGTATATACAGGGACAGGGTTGTGACAAATGACTAGTGTCTGATGAAGGCCAAAACAGGGACAAACATTACACACCACAAAATAAAAGCCAATACCTCTATAGGCTGCTTTGGTTGATGTTCTGTTTCTGAAATGCACTGGATCTTCAAAAAATGTTACTAGCATTCAGTATCTTGAAATAAAATGGCTTTCAACTAAAAATATCAAAATTGTGGTAGTGACTAAACCCATTAATCTTTCATCACGGCTGCATCAACAGACTCGTGTGTCTAGAGGAAAGAAATGTTTCGAGTTGCTTCTTAAATGAGTGCACAGAAAAATGGAATGCTCTATAGATATGGGCAACTTTTCAGATAATCTGGTGCTGTAGAAGAGAAGGATCTTGAAGCAAAAGGACACTAACATACTACTGTAGACTCCTGATGACACATTAGGTCATCACTATTACACAGAGTAATTACATAATGCTTGACAAAAGAAGGTACACTTTCAGCAATCACCATCATCACCATAATGCACTTTAACTTCTTCATTTGCCTGGCTCTCCATGTAACTCCACATGCTTCACTCAAATAACTCCTTTCCTCTTTTTTCATACCTGACTCGTGTTCTTGCAACAAATGTCCAAGCTTTACTTTCAAGTGGGGATCACAATACTGTCATTCAACAATTTTTCTACTTCCACACACACTTCCCTATTCTTTACCATTGCCCTCAGCAAACCTGCAACATCTTTCCCTGCTGAACTCTTTCATTTACATCATCCTGTAAATTTCCACTGCTGTTCATCACACTACTTAAATTCAATGCTTTCAGTGAACCAGCAACCTTTCTTTCCTACTGTCCCCTTTCTTGCACTTCATGTAAATTTCCATCCTTGCTCATCACACTAGCTAAATACCTGCATTTGAAGACACTCACATTCCCCACTTCCAGCCTCTTCAGCCTCATTATGCACTTCTCATGTAAAAGTATAAAACGATGGAATATTCTCCATTAAAAATATGTTGACACAATGTATTCTTTATTTTTAACCTTGTGCTATTACAGCATAAGCTATCAAGTAAGTGTACCATTGCTGGTGTGTGATGCTGATGAATCTGGGTGACACTGGCTGATCTTAACACTGTCTGGCTCATCACAGTGAACAGACAACAACATTTTTCCACCCCTATCACCTGCAGCATATTTGTCTTCCTCCGGTGTTGGGGTCATGAGGGGGAGGGAGGGTGGAGAGGCTGAGGCAGAGTGGTCTGGGTAGGAGACAGGTCGCGGTAAGGCTTCACCCACTTTCATCCAGTCAACCTGTGAAGCCAAGACTATCATTAACATCCTCAAACCAACCTTTTGGTTCAGTGGAAGTTGGGACAGACAGCACTTGAGCAAGTACCACCTCCCCCCCCTAAAAAATGAAAAATAAACTAAAATAAAATAATCATCATTCATTCATCAACTAATCCAGTGTTGCCCCATGAGAAGTGTAGGAGCCCGGGGCTAGGCAAGTTCGTCCTAACATTTAACATGGGAATGACCAGCCTCACTCATCCCTGAGTGGCATTACGTGAGCAATAAACCTCAACCACCCCTTGGATATAAACTTGAACTGGCTCAATCTGGTTGGAGCGCCTTAATTACCCACTAAACCACCAGGCACCATAGGTTGGTTATATGGTTACCACCCAGCGTAATAAATGGGTTCCCAGTGTACAGGAAATCATTTGGCTTGTCATACAGTGTAGAGTCACCCATAGACAGAAGATGGAGGAAAGGAAGAAGGAAAGAACAACATAGGAGGAAGGAAGGAAGGAAAGAAGGAAGGAAGAGAAGAAAAGGCTGCCACACGAGAGGAACACTAAATCGAGTGAGTGGATGGTGAGAACCCACACCTACCACCAAAAAAATAATAATAATAATAATACAGATAAAGGAAAATTGTGGAAAGTGGTTTCCCCCCAAGCTTGAACCAACAGCTGTTCAAGTCCAACTGTTACAGATTTTGTATGAATGGAGGACACCCGCAACAAGCAGCATGGATTTTTTTTTCTTTTGTTTTTCCTTCCTGTTCTGTAGTTGTGAAGAAGGGTATGATAGAAGCAGTATGTGGTAAGAAAATTGTGAAAGAAGGTGAGAAGAGAAAGTAAGACTTTGTTAAATAGTGTTACAGTGTTACAGATGTAGCCTTTGAAAAAAATAAATAAATAAATAAATCAAGATACTTCTGAGAAGTGAACACTGGGAAGTAAGAGAAAGAAGGAAGCAGGAATACAGGAGACTGAAATACAGAGTATAATGGACAATACAATAAAAAGCACATGAATGATGAGTATGGCAGAAGAATAATTAACTGATCAGTGCATGAATGACAAAAAGAAATGCTATGAGACAGTACATAAGGCTAAAGGACAAAAGGTGAAAGGAGGAATCAGGGTAATATTTTTAGAATGGATGGTAGAGTGTTGGAAAATGAAGATGATACAGTTAAGACATGGAAAGAATATTTCAGCTCTTAGGCAATGCCAGATAATCATATTATTTACTGTATCATTTGTAAAGGTTCCAACATGCTTGCAAGTGCCAGACTTGGTCACCTAAAGGTAGTTCTCCACACTGCTTGATCTCTGGCAGCCTCCCTGTTCAATCCCTTGTCCTTGAGGTCACACTCTATGACCTCATCCCAGGTCTTTTTCTATCTGCCTCTTGCAACCCTACCCCCAACATTCACACTACTCACATTCTGCACCCAACTGTCATCCTCCATCCTCTTCACATTTCCAGACCACCTCAATCTACCCCTCTTCATAACAACATCAATACATTTCAGTTCCATCCTTCCTCTCAACTCTTCAATCACAATCCTCGCACCCCCAGGCTTTGTATTCAGGGACGCACTACATATTCATATAATTATTGTCATTCCTGTAAATTTGTGCCTAGGAATATCCTCTTCCTTTACAGCCCAGGTCTCACCACCATATATCATTACACTCCTAACACATGCCACATACAAAGATCCTTTAGCTCACCGTGAAAACCCTCTCAATGTTTGGAGAGGTAATAGCTCCCTGAACTTCCTTCAACCACTCCATACCTCAGCCACAGAGCTAGCTCCAGCCCTGCCTCCAGCACATAACATGTCCCTCTATTAACAAAACTCCTTCACACTCTCATGAGACTCTAAAGCAAGATCAATCTTTTTCATCACTGACAATCTTTACACATTCTCTCCAACACACTGCATACATGAAATCAGCATTATCTCGCAGTCTACCTCTAATACTACTACATCTCTTATGCACCCACTTATCACAAACACTGCACAAGATGGAATTACTTCCCACACCCTTGTGGCAAACTGCACATGGCCACTCTCCATCTCCTCTGATTGTACCGCCACCAACCCTAGATATCATCACTTTTGTTTTATCTGCATTTACCCTTAAGCCCTTGTACCCCATACCATCTCTCAACTTCTTAAATCTTTCCTCCGCCTCCTTCTCATTCTCTGCAGTCAACACCAAATCATCAGCATACAACATCTCCCATGGGAGTCCATCTCTGAAGTCACGTGAGAGGGCTTCAAGCACCATGACAAACAACAAGGGACTCAAAACTGACCCCTGATGCACACCAACATTCACGGAAAACTCATCACTCAAAACTCCATTCACTCTTACCTGGGTGCGAGCACCCACGTACATGGCCATAACCACCCTTACCAGCCACTCTTCCAACCCTTGCTTTCTCATTGCCCACTTCACCACCTCTCTAGGGACTCTGTCAAAGGCCTTTTCCAAATCAACAAAAACAAAATACAATTCCATTTTCTTTCTAATATATTTTTCCTGAAGCTGTCGAACAATGAATATGGCATCAGTGGTCCCCCTGCCTGGCATAAACCCAAACTGCATCTCATTGATATTCACTCTTTCTCTAATCATACCTTCTAGAACTCTTTCCATTACTTTCATTATCTGATCTAAGAGCTTTATACCTCTGTAATTTCCCCTTTCCAGGGCATCACCCTTCCCTTTGTACACATTTACAATTACACTCTTCAGCCAATCATCTGGGACAACACACTCATACACAATCATATTTATCAGGTCAGTGACTAACCTCACCCCAGTATCTCCAGAGGCCTTCAACATTTCGGCAGTCAACCCAGACACACCTGCCACCTTCCCCACCCGCATCCTGCCTATTGCCTGACTCACAGTAGCATCATCGATCAAAGGCCAAGGGCCAAACACTGGATCAGCTGGCTCCAAACCTTCTCTATCCCAATCAAACTCCTCATTCAACAACCGGCTATAATGCTATCTCCATGCATCTTTAATATCCTCACTGTTCACCACTACCCTTCCATCATCATTCTTCACACACTGCTCACCTACAATGTCCCGATTATCACTCTTCACCTGATTTTCCACCCTAAAAATCATATTTTTCCTTTCTCCATGATTTAGATTATCAAGTAAAAGTCTCTGTGACTCAGACTTTGCCCTGTATACCTCTCTTCTAGCCCTGCGCTTGGCAGCAAAGTACTCCTCCGTTACCACCCTCCTTCCATTCCCGGAAAGCCTTCTTTTCTCCTTAACTGCAGCTTCTACACCCTCATCCCACCACCAAGTTACTTTATGTCTTGGTGGGCCTCTTGTCCAACCGCATATTGCATCGGTAACTCTCAAGAGGTTGTTCTTAAGGGCTCTATACTGTTCATTAACACCTCTATCTACGGCTTCTGTTCAGCCACCACTCTCATCTCACTATAAAAGGCATCCCTTACTGTTTGGTTTCCCAGCTTCCATATTTTCCTCCTAGGTACATATGTCCTCCTTCTCATCACTCGTTCCTTAAGCACCATGTCACAAATCAACAGTTTGTGCTGCTGCACACACTCCTCGCTTCCTATAACTTTAACATCCCTCACTAATCTCCTATCAACCCTCCTGACAAGAAAATAATCTATCTGACTACTATTTCCCCTGGACTCGTACGTAATCAACCGGCTCATTCTTTTCCTAAAATGTGTGTTGCACACAATCATGTCCATAGCCTCCCCAAACTCGAGTATTCTTTCCCCTTCAGCATTCCTCACACCATATGCACATCCTCCATGGACTCCTTCATAACCTTGAGCTGCTTCACCCACATGACCATTTAAATCCCCTCCCAGAACCACTACCTCATCACCACCCATACCACTTACTACATGTATTAAATCATCCCAAAATCTATCCTTCTCTGCGTCTACCAATCCTACCTGTGAAGCATATGCTGATATAACTGAAATCATTTTCCGCCCGATCAAAATTTTCACTACTAATATCCTATCACTTACTCTCATAACACTCATGACATATTCCACCCATTTCTCTACAACCAACACACCCACACCCCCATATCCGTCAGTTCCCCCTTGCCAAAACAGCTTATAGTAGCAATCCTTCCCAACAATCTTTCTGGCTGATCCACCCCTGTACCGGACTTCCTGCAAACATGTCACATCCACCCAACTCCTACTGAATGCCTCAACGACTTCCCCCGCTCTTCCTCTCAAACTTCCCACATTCCACGAACCCACCCTAAACCCCCTGGGTGATTTGCTGTCCTCAAGCTTGCTTTGATGCTTGTATTTGTAGTTCATAGTCGGTGAGGAGTAGACAGTAGCACCAGTCGAGCAGGGCAGTACTCCTGAGGAGGATGGAAAGCTGATGACAGGGAGAGCTGGAGCTCCCGTTTCATCAGCCCTCAGGACTTGTTCCTGACCATCCCCCTTTGCTGAACTTTTTCAGTGTCTCAGTAACACAGAGAGTAGACCAGCATGCTCTCCAATACAAGTTTCTCTAACTGTCAACACCAAACTACATACACGCTACACACCACACATCCTTTTCAAATTTTTTTAAAAATGGCAACTGTAAATCGTGCCTCGGAGTCCCCAGGGGGGGGACCATAAATGCCCCCACCATCCGCCCCTCTCCCGGTGACGACTCTCGGAGCTGCCTGGAACCACTGTCTGACTCACTCCTTCTTCATTTCTGTAACATTCGCGGCCTTTCCTCTAACTTTCGCTCTGCTGAGCACCACCTCTTCTCCTCTAAACCTCACCTTCTCTTTCTCTCTGAGACTCAGCTGTCTGAGACAACTGACAGCAAACCCTTTTCTGTATCCTCCTACTTTCTCTATTCTCATTTCAAAGCCAAAGGTGGCTGTTGCGTATATGTATGCAACGATCTATCTTGCTCTCGTGTTCCTGAACTTGATTCTTCTGAATTCTCTACTCTCTGGCTTCGGCTCTCCTGTCATTCTCTGACTAAATATATCTGTGCTGTTTACTTATCTCCTAATTCTACTGACTATCAGAAATTCTTTGACTATCTTACTCCTACGATGGAACACATTCTATCCATTTCTCCTTTCTCTGAAATCTCCATTCTAGGAGATTTCAATGTTCACCACTGCCTTTGGCTCTCCTCTCCTTTCACTGATCCATCTGGTGAACAAGCCTACATCTTTTCTATCCTTAATGACCTAGAGCAGCTTGCACAGCACCCTACCCATGTCCCTGACCGCCTTGGAGAGAGTTCCAACATACTTGACCTTTTCCTAACAACTAATCCTTCTGCTTACACTGTTAATCTTTTCTCTCCGTTGGGCTCCTCCGATCATAACCTTATTACCTTAACCTGTCCTATCGCTCCGGTACAGCTCGTGGAACTTCCAAAGAAACGCCGCCTGTGGCACTTTGGAGCTGCAGATTGGGAGGCCTTCAGGCAGTACTTCTTTGATTTTCCTTGAAAAGATTATTGCTTCCATGGCCGGGAGCCGTCCGAGTGTGCCCTGCGCATTACGGAAGTTATTCTCTCGGGCATGGAAGCATACATTCCTTTCTCATATCCTCTGACTAATGCAAGAAAGCCTTGGTTTAATCACGCTTGTTCTAATGCTGTCCGCAACAAAGAGAGGGCCTTTAAAAGGTACAGGAGCCAACCCACCCCTGAATCACATCTTTTTTATATTTCTGCCCGGAATCGTGCTAAGTCTGTTCTTCGCTCTGCTAAAAATACTTTCATCCATGCTAAATGTTCCCAACTCTCCAACTCGAAAACTTCTCGCTCCTTTTGGCACCTTGCCAAAAACCTTTCTAAAAACTTTACCTCATCATCCTTCCCTCTTCTTTTCTACTCTGATGGCTCTGTAGCTATTTCTTCTACTGATAAAGCAGATCTCTTCGCTCAGACTTTCTCCTCCAATTCTACCTTAGACGATTCCGGTGCTGTTCCTCCATCACTTCCCCCCTCAGACTTCCTCATGACTGGCATTAAAATTTCTTCAGCTGATGTATTTTCTGCCATCACTGGCCTCAATATTAACAAGGCATATGGGCCTGATGGAGTCCCTCCTGTTGTCCTCA
>JAGKTI010017075.1:0-18829 GCA_018397915.1 Birgus latro | reverse complement strand
ACAAGTCAAATGGTTTCCTGTAAGCCAAGAAACCATTTACAACGCTGGGTGGTAACCATATAACCAAACCATATGTGCTCCCTCTACGTCAACAAGTGGGTTGGTGGAGGGTTAGTGCCCCTCCCTGTAAAACAAATAACTCAAAGTCAAATGGCCACCCCTTACAGAATTATGGCATCTGGCAATAGATAGATAGATAGTTACTGTTCTGGTTGCTGAGCTCCATTATTTTCATATCTCTTATTTTCCAACATTATTAGAAATTCCCTTGTATTTTCAAAGAGTTTTCCCAAGAACAGCCTGAATGTAAACACATAATTTATCGATGTCACAGTTTTCTTCAATGCAGGAAATTTTTACTCTTTAACGCTTTAATAATTATCAATACTGTATGTGGTAGGCGGGGCACTCACCATCCACTCACTCAATGTAGTGCTGCTTTGAGTGTCTGCCTTTTCCTCTCTTACTTCCTTCTTCTTCCATCTTTCTTTCCTTCATTCTTTTCTCTTCCATCCACCAACAGGTAACTTTACGCTCCTTCTTCTGTCTCTGTTTCCTGCATTCTTTCCTCTTCCTTCTGCCTATGGGTGACTCTATGCTGAGTGACAAGCCAAATGGTTTCCTGTACACCAGGAAACTATTTACTATGCTGAGTGGTAACCAGATAACCAAATTATGGCACCTGGTGGTTTAGTGGGTGATTAAGGCGCTCCAATCAGATTGAGCTGGTGTGGGTTTATATCCAAGGACTGGTTAGGGTTTATTGCTCATGTAATGCCACTCAGGGATGAATGAGGCTGGCCACTCTCATCTTAGTTGTCATGACCAATTTGCCTAGCCCCGAGCTCCTACACTCCTCATGGGGAGATGTAGAATTGGATGATGGATGAATGGATATTAAAAATTATTATTACATATTCAATGATAGGTTAGATGTTCAATGGTCAAACACGAAATATTCTTTGTTGAGTCGCCTAGTTGTCCACGCTGTTTTGTACCTGGTGAGATGGGAAAGAATCCGTACCCCACATGACAGTGTTCACTCCACCTGTGACTAAAACACATTGATCTAAGTCTAAAAACAGTTTATAAATCAACTTTAAACACAAAATTTTTGTCTAAAATATTATCCATCCATCCGTCTTCCACTCCTATGTTGTCCCATGGGGAGTGTAGGAGCCTGGGGCTAGGCAAGTTGGTCCAGACATTTAAGATGAGAGTGACCAGAATAACTCAGACATAAGGGGCATTATGTGAGCAATAAATCCCAACCACCCCTTGGATATAAACCTACACCGGCTCAATCAGGCTGGAGAGCCTTATTTATCCACTAAACTACTAGGCGCCATAATCTGGTTAAATGGTCACCACCCAGTATAGTAAATGGTTTCCTGGTGTACAGGAAACCATTTGGCATGTCACTCAGTGTAGAGTCAGCCATAGGCAGAAGGAAGAGGAAAGAATGAAGGAAAGAAAGACAGATGAGAGAGTGTAAAGTCACCCATAGGCAGATGGAAGAGGTAGGAATGAAGGAAAGAGAGACAGAAGAGGAAGAGAGGAAAGAGCAGACACCCAAAGCAGGACTACATCGAGCCATCGCAAAACCAGGATAGGCCTACGATAGGGGGGGTAGGGTGGTATTTCTATCCCCATCACTATTCTGGGGCATAGTATCTAGTGGTATCATAAATCAGGGTTTGCCTGTATTTTGTTTTACAAGAAAGGCAACTCAAAAGATCCAGCTAACTATCAACCCATTACTTTTCTACCATAATTTACAAACTCTTCACTAAAGTCCTTACAAACAGGTAAACAACAAAACTGGAAGTAAATCAACCTCGTGAGCAGGCAAGATTATGAAGTAGGCATTCGACTAGCGATATCTACACACAATGAATCAGCTAACTGAGAAAACTACAGAATATAATAAACCACTATGCCTGGGATTTGTTGATTATGAAAAGGCTTTTAATTCAGTAGTGCAGATAATACAAATTCATGGCAGGAACAAGGACTAAAAGAGAACATTGTAAAACTGGTAGAAAACATATATAATGAAGGACATGCCACAGTTAAATTACATAAAGATTCAGAAAAAATTATGACTGAGAAAGGCATGCATCAGGGAGATACAATTTCATCAGAATTATTTACAGCAAGCCAGCAAAATATTTCCAGAAAGCTAGACTGGAAGAACAACAGAGTAAACTCCCTCCCCCTATTCATTATCCAATCCTACATTGCCGCAAGAGAAGCTTAGGAACCTGGGTTAGGCAAGTTGGTCCCAGCATTTAAGATGAGAGTGACCAGCCTCACTCATCCCTGAGTGGCATTACATGTGCAATAAACCCCAAACATCCCTTGGATATAAACCTTCACCAGCTCAATCCGACTGGAGTGCCGTAATTACCCACTAAACCACCAGGAGCCAAAATTTGGTTATATGGTTACCATCCAAAATAGTTAACGGTTTCCTGGTGCACAGGAAACAATTTGGCTTGTCACTCAGTGTAGAGTCACCCATAGGCAGAAGGAAAAGGAAAGAAAGAAGGAAAGAAAGACAGAAGAGAAAGTGTAAAGTCACCCATAGTCAGAAGGACAAAGAAACAATGAAGGAAAGAAAGATGGAAGAGAATGGAAGGAAAGAAGGGGCAGACACCAGAGAGCAGCATTACATCGAGTGAGTGGATTGTGCATGCCCTAGCCTACCACATAAGAGTAAACATCTACCTATCTATACCCTGCCACCCTAATCCAGCAAAGGGAGGCCGCAGATAAAACGCCTCCAAGTCGCTCTGTCACCCACCATTTGACTGCCCTCCCCCAAGCTCACTCCCCCCTCCCTCATATACCTCTCAAACTCCATCCCTCCACCTCATCCTCAGTCTCCCCCTCCCTGCCTCCACTTCACCCACATATACCTTCTTAATCAGTCTCTCATTCTCCATTCTCTCCACACGTCCAAACCACCTTAGTGTATTTCTTCTAATTTTCTCAATCACATCCACATCCACCCCACAACGTTCTTTCATTTCTTCATTCGTCAACCTGTCCCTCCATGTCACTCCACAAACTCCTCTCAGGTAACTCATTTCCACTGCTCTCACTCTTGACTTGTTTCCCTCTAGCAAGGTCCACGCCTTGCTTCCATACGTCAGGGTAGGGATCACAATACTATCATCCAGTGACTTCTTAAATTCCATACTCACCTCCCAATTTCTCATCACTGCTTTCAATGAACCAACAACCTTCCTTCCCTGCTGTACCCTATCAAGCACTTCATCCCCAAAACTTCCATCCTTACCTATCACACAACCCAAGTAACTGAATGCACTCACATTCTCCATATCCTCACAATCCAATCTCACTAAGCATTCTGTGACTTCATTCCTCTCAAACACCTCAACTTAACTCTTACTTACATTAACTTTCAGATTCCTCTTCTTACACACTGTCCCAAACTCACTCACCAAACCTTGCAACTCCCATTCATCTTCACTCAACGATACTGTATCATCAGCAA
Organism: Birgus latro; assembly: GCA_018397915.1. Taxonomy (NCBI): domain Eukaryota; kingdom Metazoa; phylum Arthropoda; class Malacostraca; order Decapoda; family Coenobitidae; genus Birgus; species Birgus latro. Next base: position 15,306 of record JAGKTI010017075.1, on the reverse strand, counting down.
ACAGCAACACTGGAATCTTCCACACCTCACCCTCATTCATTAGAACCACTCCCACATTCACTGCCCTATCTTGCACCTAATTTACAACCCCATCCATGAATGTATTAGAAAGCCATGGAGACATCACACATCCCTGTTTCAGTCCCGCATCAGCTCACCATCCATTTGCACCAGAGCCCTAGCTCCCTCATACATACTCTTTACAGCACTCCGCAATTTCCCATCCACTCCATACATTCTTAATTCCCTCCATATACCTTGCCTATCTACTCAGTCATAAGCTATATCCAAGTCCATGAAGGCAGCATACAGTTTCTTTCCCTTCTTTAGATACTTTTCCACTAAACATCTTAGAACAAATATCTGGTCTACACACCCTTTACCCTTCCTAAATCCCCCTTGTTCTTCTCCAACTAGCTCTCTGCTAGATGCCTAAAGCTATCAATAAGTATTCTACCATATACTCATATTTTCCAATCACACTAAGAAGGCAAATACCCCTATGGTTACCACATACTTCTCTCTCCCCTTTTCCTTTGTATAAAAGAACAATTATACCTGATTTCCAATCCTCTGGAACCTGTCCCTCTTCCCAAGCCAATCTACACAACTTCCATATCCACTCCACAACACTCTCACCCCCATACTTCAGCATTTCACCACACAACTCCATCAATTCCTAGGGACTTTCCCCCCTTGATCTTCTTCACTGCTTCAACTACTTCTGCCTACTAATCTCTTCCTCCCTTCTCTCATTTCTTCTTCTCCCAGCAATTCCCCAACCACTTATCCTCACACTGCTCCCACTCTCTACATTCAACAAATCCTCAAAGTGCTCCTTCCATCTCCTCATTTTCTCTCTCATCTTCACCAACAATCTATTATTCCCATCTTTCACTCCCCTACTATTTCCCCTTTCACACTGTCGTACTTTCCTTATCTCTTTCCAAAACAATTTCTTACTCTCCCTCCATTTCACAGTCAGATTCCTCCCAAACTCTTCATCCACTCTCTCCTTACTCTCCTTCACCAATCTCTTCACCTCCCATCTCCTGCTCACATACACCTCTCTCTTCCCTCTCTCATCTTCTTCCTTACCTACTTGCTAGCCAGTCACTATATGCCTTCTTCATTTGTTCCACAGCTTGTTTCATCTCATCACTCCATTATGCTGTCCCTTGCACACCCCTGCATTTCCTCCTCACTCCACAAACCACCTCGCACGCTGTGCCTATCTCTTCTGTGAATATCTTGCGTATTTCTTCCACCCCTTCCATCTGTTCTAGCTCATACCTTCTCAATCTATCTTCCACTATGCTCTTATACTCCACCATTTTCTCACTCTTTTGCAACTTCACTCTTTTCACAGGAGCTGTTTCCTCCTGTCTTCCCCTTCATCTCTTCACTCATTTTCTTTGCAGCCTTAACTTGGCCATCACTAAGTGAAGGTCCGAGATTCCATACTCCCACCCTCTCCACACTCTTGCATTCAACACTTGTCTTCCCATTCGCTCAACCACACACATGTAATCTATCGCTGCCTTTCATTCAACAAGTTCACCGTCCATCCTCCTCATGATTCTCCATGTATACCTGTGGATCATCTTATGCCAAAAGAAGGTGTTGGTGCTTGCCAACCCCCTACTGGCACAAATGTCCATCAAAGCACTACCATTCCCATCCACTTCCACTGGCACACCCCACTGACCAACCACTCCATCCACTCACACATTCCCAACCTTGCTATTTATGTCTCCAATCAAAAACACTCTCCTGTTCCTCTCAAACTTATCCATACATGCTTCTACACTTGCCCAAAACTCATCTTTCACTCTTGCCACTTGGTCCTCTGTTGGTGGATATGCACATACAATTGCCCAAGCTTGTATACCTACTTTCATCCTCACCCACACAATCCTTGCCCCCACTGTTCCATACTCTCTTATAATCTCCTTCCACTTCTTGCTTATCATCAGACATACTCCCTCTCTTGCTCTCATATTCTCATTAACTCCCACACATATTCCTAAAACCATACTCCCATTCTCTCACCCTTTTACCTTTCCATTTAATTTCAGTCAATCCACTTACATCCACTCTTGCATCCTCAAGCACCTGAACAAGATCAAGCTAAGAGGAGTGAGGTGGACCAGGAGAGAGAGGAGCAGTCAGGCAGAAAAACTAAAAGTCAAAAAGCCGAGGATCAAAGAAATGGCGGATGAATACAGCAGCAAAGTACGAAAGGAGTTGGAATCAGGGAACTTGAATGAAATGGACCTGGACAGTCTGTGGAATACATATAGGGATTGCTTAGTTAAGAACACTAAAGTGGCGTGTGGTGTGGCAAGATTAACATAAAAAAAGACAGGTACACCATGGTGGGATGAAGAGGTTAAGAGAGCAATGAAGGAAAAGAGGAGGAAGTGGCTCGAGTGGTTGAAGGACTGGGGCTCAATTGAAATAAGAACTGAATATATTGAAGTATGAAACATATAAAAGAAAAAGAAGGAAGTAAATGGTCTACAAAGAAAAATTAATACAAATTAATCTGAAAATAGGAAGTTATTCTAGAATGAGGTGCTGAAATGTAAAAGTGACAGTGGAAAGAAAAGTGAAAGTGTGACGGATGTAAGTGGTAGATTATTAACCCGTGGGGATGAAGTAAGGACTGGATGGAAAGAATACTTTGAAAGACTGATAAAAGGGAATAGAGAGGGCAGAGCCACTGTAAAAATGATTGGCTTTGGGGGTGTACAGAGAAGGACTGCAGTACCAGGAAATGTGACACTCGCACAGCTGAAGAATGCTGTGAAGCAGCTTAAAATGAGAAAGCAGCTGCAGTTGATGAGCTGCATGCACATATGATTAAGTGTAGTGGAAAGTGCAGAATGAAGTGCTTGTTGGAGATATGTAAGAAGGCATGGATGAGTGAAACTGTGCCTGCAGAGTGGAAAAAGGTTGTGATTGTACTCCTGTACAAAGATAAAGGTGAGTGCAAGAATTATCATGGCATAAGTTAATTGAGTGTTCTAGGGAAAAAATATGGAAGAATTATTATAGAGAGAGTAAGACAGATATCATAAGTCCTAGTAAGTGATGAACAGGGTGGCTTTAGGAGTGGAAGAGGATGCGTGGATCAAATATTTGAAATAAGACAGACAGTGGAAAAAGCATATGACAAAGTAGACCGTGAAGCACCGAGGAAGGTTTTGCACGTGTACGGTGTAGATGGTAAGCTGCTAGGTGGTGTAAAGAGTTTTTATGATGCTAGTGAGGGATGTGTAAGGGTAAATGGGCACCTAAGTGAATGGTTCATGATCGGTGTGGGTGTGTGACAAGGTTGTGCAATGTCCCCATGGTTGTTCAATATATACTGTTTATGGATGGGGTGATGAGAGATGTAAAGAAAGAGGGATGGCGTTGGTAATGAATGGTGATGGATCAAATATCTCAAATTTGGTGTATGCTGATGATGCAGTACTACCTGCAAATACTGGACAAGAACTTGGTTGACTTGTGCAGAGTTTTGCTGATGTCTGTGAGCATCATGCCTTGAGAGTAAATGTAGAAAAGAGAAAAGTGACGGTAAACAAGGGAGAAGGTGATTCCCAGTGTGATGTTACAATGACGGGAGAGGGACTAGAATTGGTGCGAGTTCAAATACCTGGGTATAGTGACAGAAAAGAGGGGAAAATGTGCAAATGAAATGGAAAGTAGAGTGACAAAAGGAAGAAAAGTAGCTGGTGCTATGAAGGCCCCAGTAAGAAACAGAGGCTTGAGTGCTGCAGCCGCATGAAGCTTACATGAAGGAGAGTAAGTGCCAACTTTAACATATGGATGTGAGACTATGGTGTCGCATGAAGATGAGAAGTCAAGAGTGAGAACAGTGGAGATGGGATTGATGAGGAATGTATGTGCATTACAGAGTGGGTAGGACACAAAATTATGTGATTCGTGAAAGATGCAGAGTGAGAAGTCTGTGGACACCAGAAACAAAGAGAGTGTACTGAGATGATATGGTCATGTGGAGAGAATGGATAACAATAGAGTGATGAAAAAGGTATATCTGAATGAATTTGAAGGAGGAAGGTGGCGACATAGGCCAAAAAGAAGGTGGATGAGTGTGTGAGGAAGAGAAGTATGGAAGTCAGTGAGGCTAGAGGACTGACAAGAGATCGAGCTGGATGGATGAACGTTGAGAAAAAGTGCATGTTCAGGGATCTGGCACCCCTTTTTAACGTGTCAGCATCCATACTGACTCTATTGGATATGTTTAAGTGAAGTTACAGAATGTGGTGAAAGTTTTGGCATACCAGATAGAGCCATGATTCCGGGGACTTGAATGAAGATATATACATATATCGCCAGAATCCTCAATCCCGTAAGGGGTGGCCACAAACGAATCACCTCCATCTTCCCCTGTCCAATGCCATTTCACTGTCCTGCTCCCAGCTCACATCCCCCTTTCTCATATACATTCCTCCACTCCATCCCTCCATCTTCTCCTCGGCCTCCTGCTCCCCCCCGCCCCAACCTCACTCACATACATCATTGGTCTCTCGCCCTCCATCCTCTCCAAAAGGCCAAACCACCTCAGTGTATTTCTCCAAATGCTTTCTATCACATTCACATCCACACCACAAAGCTGCTTCACTTCCTCATTTATCAGTCTGTCTCTCCATGTAACTCCACATGCTCCTTTCAAATAACTCATTTCCACTGCTCTAACTCTTGACTTGTGTCCTGCCAACAAGGTCCAAGCTTCACTTCCATATGTTAAGGTTGGTATCACAATACTGCCATGCAGTGACTTTACTTCCCTGCTCTCTTCCCTGTTCCTTATCACTGCTTTCAAAGAACCAGCAACCTTTTTTTCCCTGATATACCTTTTCAAGCACTTCACCCCTAAACTTCCATCCTTACTCATCACACTACCCAAATACTTAAATGCACTCACATTTTTCATTTCCTCCTCATCTAGCTTCACTATACATTTCAGTGGCTTCATTTCTCACAAATACCATAACTTTACTCCTCCCTACATCCACCTTTAGATTCTGTTTCTCACACACTCTCCCAAACTCATCCACCAACCCTTGCAGCTCCCCTTTGTCTTCACTTAACTATACAGTATCTACTCCAAACAAAAGAACAGGGAGTTTCCAAACACTGCCCTATCTCATTGAGGTTGCTCCAGCATCCACTACCCTACCTTGAACCCCATCCATATACACACATTGAACAACCACAGGGACACGGCACATCCCTGTTTCAATCCAAACTTCAAATATAAAAATTCACTTAGTTAACTATCCATATGCACTGCTGCCTTAGCCCCCTCACACATACTCTTCACAGCCTTCAACAACTCCTCATTTACTCCATATATTCTTAATACTTTCCACATTCCTTGTCTATCCATCTTGTCATATGCTTTCTCCAAATCCATGAGGACTGCATACAACTTCTTTCCCTTCTCTAGGAACTTTTCCATTTAAGGCCTAAGAATGAATATCTGATCTACACAACTTCTTCCCTTCCTAATACCTTCCTATTCTTCTCCAACTAATTCCTCTGTTATTTCCCTAACTCTGTCAATAAGTATCCTACCATATACTTTTCCTATTACACTAAGAAAACAAATGCCCCTATGATTACCACCTGTGTTGTAGGTCTCGAGACCAGTTTGATGTGGTCTTGGTCTTGATCTTAGTCTCACTTGATATGGTCTTGGTCTTGATCTTGGTCTCACTTGATGTGGTCTTGGTCTTGATCTTGGTCTTCAAGCTTCTGGTCTCGGAGTTTTGGCTCGAGATCAGGTCGAGACCAGCATTACAAAGTGCAATGCGGCATGGGGAATTTATGATCATACACGGAGCAAAATCATGGCCGATTCGATTCACGGCGCGCCATACAGCGTTGTGTTGTCTAGCGCTATGGTGATGGTGCATGAGCTGAGCCCTGCGAGCGCCGATAGAGTGTGTGTGAGTCGAGAGAGCATGCATGACGTGGCCATTCTTGTAGTGATAATCTCCGTTTGCACACACGTATATTTGTAGCTCTGTTCACCTCCGTGTACATCATATACATGTATGGTGTATGCAATCCCAGCACCCTTCATATACATACACTACAGGTTTAGCTAGTTCACTTGGAAAACGTAACCACAAAAATTTCTATTTTCCTATGATTGTTTCTTCATGCCAATGAATCAATGAAAGCAGAAATATTTTACCTAGATGTTCAGAAGTTCACATATATAAATTCTGTAAATATATTTCCTCCCATACAGGGGTGTAGCCAAGATTTTGGAGCGATGGGGGCCAAGTCAGATGTCAGTGGCTTCCAAACTTTTAAGTTGTGACCCTTCAGAGCTTCCAAATACAGTAATCTCCCTACTATCCGGATGTCCACTATCCGGATGCATCACTATTCAGACATCGTAAGATGTCCGACCCCCAAAATGCCAAAAAATTAAAAAAAAATCCTTAAAAAAAACAATTTTGGGGGGCCGCATCAGTTTGAATTTCCCACGCGCACCGAACAGCTGTGTTTTCGCGCCTCCCGCCTCTCTCACGGTCTCATTTCCCGCTCAGCTCACAGCTCGTCAACACGCTCTCAACATGGCTGCTGAAGTGCTTGGTTTTGTGGTGATTCCCTATCTCCTGCAGGGCTTGATGCTGCTCTGCCCCTTCTTTATCGTGTGTGTGATGATGGCCCCCACCACTTGAAAAGAGGAAGAAAGTGGTTTTGACACTGGAGGAGAAGCGGGAGGTATTGGAGTAGGTGGACGCCGGGTGGCCGACATCACGGATCCTCCGTGAATTCAACCTCCCTCGCTCCACTTTGTTTGATATCAAGAGGTCCCGAGACAAACTACAGCAGTACACGGCTGATTTCGTTTCGAAAACCAGACGGAACGTGGAGAGGAAGATGATGTTTACTCCTAAGTATGCTGACATTGACCGTTCCACACTCATCTGGTATCGACAACAACGTGCTGCTGGTGTGTTGGTACGTGGAACGGAGTTGAAAGCTGCTGCCGAGAAGCTCGTAAGGCTACAGGACACCCAAGACTTCAAGGCATCTGAAGGTTGGCTCTTCGCGTTCAAGTTACAGCACGGACTCATCAACTGTAAGACCCATGGTGAAGCTCTGGACGCTAACGACGAAGGAATAGAACAGTTTCGAGAGAAGGTGAAGGGCTTGATTGACAGGGAGGGCCTCACTCTTGGTCAAGTCTACAACGCTGATGAAACTGGCCTATTTTATCGTTCAATACCCACTAACACTCTTGCTGAGCAGACAGAGAAGCGTGTACCTGGCCCCAAGCTCTCCAAGCAACGGGTGTCTGCTTTGTGCTGTGCAAATGCTAACGGCATGCACCAGCTCAAGCCCATTATTGTTGGCCGTGCAAAGCAGCCTCGGTGCCTTCGTGGGTTAATGAATATCCTTCCTGTTGTGTGGTATCATTCTCTGAAGGCTTGGTTCACAACCAAGATCTTCAGAAATTGGTTTCACCAACACTTTGTCAAGGAGGTCATTCGTTATCAGACGGAGACACTGAAAATCCCACATGACCAGGTAAAGGCCCACCTGATTCTAGACAATGCACCTGTGCATCCGTCTGAGAAAAAGTTGGTGGCTGAAAATGGCCGCATTAGGTGTCTGTTTTTGCTACCTAATACGACTGCTCTCATCCAACCAATGAACCAGGGAGTGATTGTGGCAGTGAAGAGGCTCTACCGACGGAGGTTTTTGGACGAGGTGATGGTTGTCTACGAGGACAAGGACGATCGCAGGGAAGGACGAGACATGCGAGGACTAAAAACTGTCGAAAACCTTCACCGATACAACCTCAAGTCTGCCATCTACAACTGGGCCAGTGCATGGAAGGAAGTCTCTGTCAAGACTCTAGAAAATGGTTGGTCTCGGCTGCTTCATGGAAGTGACGTGGTGCACGATTATGTAGATTTTGATGTGGATGACTTCCATGCAAGGCTTCGTGCGGGTGGAGACAATGTGGATGTCGACGAAGGTCGAGTGGTCTGGGTATCAGATCATGTCTGATATCGAGATTGCATCTACTGTTGCCGGTCCGAGTACCCAGCAGGAAGATTCTGACGAGGACAGCGACGATGATGCAGACTCCTCATGGCTTGCCACTACTCCAACCATCCCCAAGCTGAGCGCACTCCGGGAACATGTGGAGTTCAATCTCGACTACCTTGAACAATCGGACTGCGACAGGGAGATGAGGCCCTTGGGACTTGTGGATGAAGTGCGAGCTTTCAGGCAGTGCATCATTAATCGTCAGAATCGTTGTTGCTTGCGTCACTCAACCACTAACAGTTTTTTCAGGCCAGTCAACCCTCGCTCCACACCATCATCTCACCAAGACAGGCCTTCTAGCTCCGAGCCACAGCCCAGCACATCAGGCACGGCGGAGTCACCACTGGATGTTAGTTTGCGGCTATCTTCTGAGTCCTCTGCATTGGATAGCATATCACCACATCCCACCAAGGAACCCCTACGCTGCCTCCGTCAGCTCATCTTGGACTCTGACAGCGACTAAATTCTCCAGGACTCGTCACCAGACCACATGGGAATTTACTGTTATGTACAGTGCAGTGAAGTGATGTGATGCAAGGTATGCAAAAGGAAACATTGTGTAAAATGCTGATGAGAAGTGCTGGTGAGTGTAAAGTGCAGCAGAAGTGCTAAGGTGTGTCAGGTGCAAGGTCTTACTATCAGAGTCTGAGATGACCGAGTGGGTTATACATCAGGACGGTGGCATCATTCTCATAAGTACCCTAACTTCATCAAAATTTCTTGTTTTGTTCTTCCCATATCATTAATCTCATGCATAGACTGTGTGAAAGATGATTTCCATAATGATTTTCATGTCTAACCTGTTTTCAGCATGCTGTAAAGTGGTAAAAAAATTCCCATAAACGTTAATCATAATTTCCTGCTTTCAATTTAATTTTTCCATGCATGGTTTTGAAGTGCACCAGCTATGAAAAAAGTGAATGCCATTGATTTGTGTGAAAGATGATTTCCATAATTATTTTCATGTCTAACCTATTTTCAGCATGCTGTAAAGTGGTAAAAAATTCCCATAAATGTTATTCACAATTTCCTGCTTTCAATTTAATTTTTTCATGCATGGTTTTGAAGTGCACCAGCTATGAAAAAGGTGAATGCCATTGATTTGTGTGAAAGATGATTTCCATAATGATTTTCATGTCTAACCTGTTTTGAGCATGCCGTAAGGTGGTACAGAAATTCCCATAAATGTTAACCAGAATTTCCTGCTTTCAATTTAATCTTTTCATGCATGGTTTTGAAGTGCACCAGCTATGAAAAAGGTGAAAGCCATTGATTTGTGTGAAAGATGATTTGCATAATGATTTTCATGTCTAACCTGTTTTCAGCATGCTGTAAAGTGGTAAAAAATTCCCATAAATGTTAATCATAATTTCCTGCTTTTAATTTTATTTTTTCATGCATGGTTACCACTACTATTGAAGTGCACCAGCTGCGAAAAATGTGAATGCCATTGATTTTCATGTCCGGTACCTAAACAAAGCTGCCAATTCAGTGAACAGCTGTGTCTAACCTACCTCAAATTCATTCTTTTTGGGCTAAACTTAAATGAATTCATGCTTTGTGTTCATTATTTTAGTGCACTAGCTGTGAAAAAGGTGAATGCCAGTGAATTTCATGTCCAGTCCTAACCTAACCTAACCATTTTTCTGGTAACAATTTACATCATTTACTGTATTGCTTTGTATCCAATAATTTAGTGCATAAAATGTGAGAAAAGATGATTTCCATGTCCGATACTTACTTAAACAATGGTGGCAAGTTCTGAGCACCTATGCCTTACTCACCTCTAAATCATCATTTTTTGGTTAAAATTCAATTAATTCATGATTTGTGTGCATTATTTATGTGAAAGGGGACCTAAATAAGTGCTATGCATGTCCAGTAGAGAGGTAGGGAGGTAGTTTTCTGATTTAGGTTAGGTTAGGTTCGGGATCTCGAGAAAGCATATGACAGGGTGGACAGACAAGGATTGTGGAAGGTATTAAGAATATATGGAGTGGATGGAAAGTTGTTGAAGGCAGTGAAGAGTACGTATGAGGGTACTAAGGCTGCAGTGTGTGTGGATGGCAAACTGAGTGAATCTTTCCATTTGAAGGTTGGATTGAAACAAAGATGTGTCATGTCAAAATGGTTGTTCAATCTGTACATGGATGGGGTTATAAGAGAGATACAAGGTCGGGCAGTGGATGCTGGAGCGGCCCTAGTGAGAGAGGGCAGTGTTTGGAAACTCCCTGTACTGTTGTTTGCAGATGATACTGTGTTGTTGAGCGAAGACGAAGGGGAGCTGCAAGGCTTGGTAGATGAGTTTGGGAGAGTGTGTAAGAAACAGAATCTAAAGGTGAATGTAGGGAAGAGTAAAGTGATGGTCTTCAAGACAAGTGAAGCCAGTGAATGTACAGTGAGATTGGATGGGAAGGATATGGAGAATGTGAGTGCATTTAAGTACTTGGGTAGTGTGATGAGTAAGGATGGAAGTCTGGAGGGTGAAGTGCTCGAAAGCGTGCAGCAGGGAAGGAAGGTTGCTGGTTCGTTGAAAGCAGTGATAAGAAACAGGGAGGTGAGCATGGAAGTGAAAAAGTTGTTACATGACAGTATTGTGATACCAACTCTAACATATGGAAGTGAAGCTTGGACCCTGTTGGAAGGACAGAAGTCAAGAGTGACAGCAGTGGAAATGAGTTATTTGAGAGGAGCATGTGGAGTCACATGGAGAGACAGACTAACAAATGAGGAAGTGAAGGAGCGTTGTGGTGTGGTTGTGGACGTGATAGGAAGCATTAGGAGAAACACGTTAAGGTGGTTTGGGCATGTGGAGAGGATGAAGAGTGAAAGACTGACGAGGAGAGTGTATGTGAGTGAGGTAGAGGGGGCGAGAGGGAGGGGGGGGCCGAGGATGAGATGGAGGGATGGAGTGGAAAGGTATATGAGAGAGGGGGCTGTGAGTTGGGAGCGGGGTAGTGAAATGGCGGGGGACAGAGCGACATGGAGGTGATCTGTTTGTGGTCACCCCGTGTGGGACTGAGGCGTCTGGCAATAGATACATAGGTTAGTGTCAGGAATGACCGGTGCTGGAGCTTCAGGGCCACTATCCGGACAAGACCACTGTCCGGACATGGCTTTGGCTCTATTACGTCGGATAGTGGAGGGATTACTTATCATGGAGGCCTGCTGTGACTTCTGTGACCTTTTTAGAATATATCAAATGTTTTCTAGTGTTTCACAGCCACCCTCGTATTTCATACAACTTATTCACCTATGAGCGGGGGGCCATGGCCATGTGGCCCAATGGCGTTTCTACCCCCACTAAAGTGGCAGGTGGTGGTGGGGGGGGGGGGGGGGGGGGGGGGGGGGGGGGGGGCACCACAGGGGACTGGATAAATCATCTGTAGTAGTAAGAAGGCCAGTGAGCAAACTCGAATGAGGGCCCCTTTCAAGAGGGAAAGTTAGTGGAAACAGTTCTCTTAAACAAATAGTGGGTATGACCATAAGAAGTAAATACTGTAGATATTTTACATTTATGAAAATTTTTTGTTTCCCACCTCTGTATCCCAAAACCCCTTCAGTCTCTTGTGTAATTATCTTGAAAAATTGGTAGTCCCCCTCAACTGTTCACAAGAAACAAAGGATGATTATGTTGTGTATGGAACGTTTGGGCACAGGTAAAGCTCGGAGAGAAGTGCGAAAATTAGTCTTCTGAAAACCAGCTTTCGCATGAGGAGGGTACAGCTATCCATGAGTATGATGGCTTGGTCTCAGAGGGTCTGGTCTTGGTCTTGGTCTCAGAGGATCTGGTCTTGGTCTCGGAGGGTCTGGTCTTAGTCTTGAGGTGCCTGGTCTTGACTGCAACACTGATTACCACACATCCTTTTCCCCTTTTCCTTTGACCCGGGGAATAATAATACCTGATTTCCAATTCTCCAGGACTATACCTTCCTCCCAGGCCAATATGCAGATCTTCCATATCCATTCAACTACTATCTTTCCCCCATGCTTCAGCATTTCACCACACACTAAATCAATTCCTAAAGCTTTCCCACTCTGTCTTTCTTCATTACTTCCACTTCTTCCATCCTACTGATTTCTTCCTCTCTTCTCACCTCCCCCCTTCTCCCAGCCATTCCCCAGCCATTTAACTCGCATTACTTTCATTTTCTATGTTCAACAATTCCTTAAAGTGTTCTCTCACAATTCCTTAAAGTGTTCTCTTCATCCGCGCCCTTTTTCTCCCTTCTCCACTTGCAAGCTATTATTTTTATCCTTCACTCCCCAACTTTCTTCTTTATCACCTGTCTAACTCTCTTTACCTCTTTCCTGAACATTTTCTAACATTCCCTCCACTTTACACTCAAATTCCTCATCCAGTCTCTTCTTACTCTTTCTTACTAATCTTTTCACCTCTCTCTTCCTCTCTACATATAATGCTCTCTTCCATTTCTCAACTTCCTCCACACAACTGTTTCTCATCCACTCACTATATGCTTTCTTCTTTTGCACCACAGTCTGTCTCACCTCTTCATTCCACCGTGCTGTTCCTTGCACCCACTTTCGTCTTCTCTTCACACCACACACCACACACCACTTCACATGCTGCACAGATTTCATCTGCAAATATCTTGCACACATCTTTCACGAATCCCATCTGCTCCAAATCATATATAACAAATCGCTCCTCCACTTTTCTCTAATATTCTGTCTTTTTTCACTTCTCTTGCTACCCTCCTTGTATGTACTACTTTCACCTGTCCTTCCCTTCTCCTACTCCTTCATTTCATTTGAACCTTGACTTTCACCACCACCATGTGGTGGTCAGAAAGTCCACTCCCCCAACCTCTTGCATCCAGTACATACCATCTCATTCTATCATCCAACCACACACATAATCAGTCATTACCTTCCATTCAATCAGTTCTCCACCCACCCTTCTCATCACTCGCCACATATGCCTGTGGATCATTTTGTGTCTAAAGAGGGTTTTGGCTATCACCAACCCCCTTCCTGCCATTCTAATCCACTTCTGTAGGCACACCCCACTCTCCAACTACTCTATCCACCTTCATATTCCCTACTTTTCCATTCATATTTCCAATCGAAAACACTCTTCTCATTTCTTTCAAACATTTCCATGCATGCTTCCACATTAGTCCAGAACTCTTCTTTCATCTACTTGCATGATCTTGTGGTGAAGCATACACACACACAATCGTCCACATTTGTAGTCCAACTATCAGTCTTATCCACACAATCCTAGAGCCAACAGATCCATACTCTCTTATATTCTCCTTCAATCTCTTGCACACAATAATACAAACTGCTTCTTTTGCCCTCTCATTCTCACCTACTCCTATGCATATACCCCATCCATACTCCCATTCTCTCACACTCACCTCTCCATTTTGTCTGTTACTCCATATACATCCACTTTTGCATTCTCAAGCACCTGGACAATCTCTCTCTCTTTCACCTGATCATGTGCACCACTTACATTCCTACCCCCTGGGGGTTGGGGGGGTTTCAAGAATACTCTCCAGTATCCCTGCTTGTCGTATGAGGCGACTAAAAGGGTTGGTGATGGGTTAGTGCCCCGCTCTGTAAAAAGAACTAACTAAACAAGCAAACAAATCGCCTCGGACCAGGACGGACCATACGTTGACGACTAACGGAACGGACAAAGGACATTCTAAAGATAGACACGTGGAATGTGAGAGGAGTGAATGATGAAGTGACAGAGAGAGAGGTTGTTCAGGTGCTTGAGGATGCAAGAGTGGATGTATGCGGAATAACTGAAACGAAATGATAAGGTGAAAGGGTGAGAGAATGTGAGTATGGTTTAGGAATAAGTGTGGGAGTTAATGAGAATGAGAGGGCAAGAGAGGGAGTATGTCTGATGATAAGCAAGAAAGGAGAATATAAGAGAGTATGGAACAGTGGGTGCAAGGATTGTGTGGGTAAGGATGACAGTAGGTATACAGTAGGTATGTGTGTATGCACCAACAAAGGACTAAGTGGCAAGAGTGAAAGATGAATTTTGGGCGAGTGTAGAAGCATGTATGGATAAGTATGAGAGGAGCGAGAGAGTTTTTGATTGGAGACACGAATGGCAAAGTTGGAAATGTGCGAGTGGATGGAGTGGTTGGTCAGTGGGGTGTGCCAGTGGAAGTGGATGGGAATGGTAGTGTTTTGGTGGACAGCTGTGCCAGTAAGGGGTTGGCAAGAACCAACACCTTCTTCCAGCATAAGATGATCCACAGTTATACATGGGGAATCATGAGGAGGATGGACGGTGAACTTGTTGAACGAAAGGCAGCGATAGATTACGTGTGTGTGGATGAGCGAACGAGAAGACAAGTGTTGGATGCAAGAGTGTGGAGAGGGTGGGGGAATGGAATCTCAGACCATCACTTTGTGATGGCCAAGGACATGTGGAGAGGATGGGGGATGATAATTGGGTGCAGAGGGTGAGAAGTGTTAATATTGGGGGAGGGGTAGACCGAGAAAGACATGGGACGAGGTCATTAAATGTGACTTAAGGGTTAAGGGACTGAATAGGGAGGCTGCCAGAGATCGAGCAGCGTGGAGAGCCGCCATTAGGTGACCAAGGCCGACACATGCAAGCATGTTGGAGCCTTCAAAAACGAAACGAAACGAAACGAAACGAAGGTAAGCCTGCAAAGAAAATGGGTGAAGAGACGAAGGGGAAGACAGGAGGAAACAGCTCCTGTGAAAAGAGTGGAGAAGTTGCAAGACAGTGAGAAAATGGCAGAGTATAAGAGCATAGTGGAAGAAAGATTAAGAAGGTATGAGCTAGAGCAGATGGAAGGTGTGGAAAAAATATGCAAGATCTTCACAGAAGAGATAGGCATAGCATGTGAGGTGGTTTGTGGAGTGTGGAGGAGATGCAAGGGTGTGCAAGGAACAGCATGGAGGAGTGATGAGGTGAAACGAGCTGTGGAACATATGAAGATGGCATATAGTGACTAGCTAGCGAGTACAGGTAGGGGAGAAGATGAGAGAGCGAAGAGAGAGGTATATGTAAGCAGGAGAAGGGAGGTGAAGAGACTGGTGAAGGAAAGTAAGAAGAGAGTGGATGAAGAGTTTGGGAGGAATCTGAGTCTGAAATGGAGGGAGAGTAAGAAATTGTTTTGGAAGAGGGTAAAGGAAGTAAGAGTGTGAAAGGGGAAATAGTAGGGAAGTGAA
>JAGKTI010017074.1:0-18829 GCA_018397915.1 Birgus latro | reverse complement strand
ATATATATATATACAGTAAGACCTCACTATAACAGACTAATTGGGGCCCAAGCCAGTCCGAAAAATGCGAAATTCCGATAAAAGCGACATCTGGACTTACCCCTGCTAATCTGGACTTTTTCCTATATATCAGACATTAGTCCGGATTGCATCAGTGGTTTTCACCACCATTGCAGTATTGTACTGTGTTATACCTTCACTACATTAATCAAATGGCATAATAATACTGTTGGTGTGTGTGCGCACACACACATCTGCTGGGTCGCGAGTGATGACGTCATCGGAGGATTCCTGTGGTGTGGAACCGGGAGCCTTGGCAGTTCACGTCGTAAAGCCGATGTTGGGTGTCCAAATTGCCTGTGAAGCTTCAAAGCGGTTTTTTCTACATCACCCCCACGAGTTGCCAACATTATTGTTTCACAAAATTCATGATCTAGTCATAAGGGAATTGGAAGTAAGTAATGGCCTGAAGATGAGGACTTTAAATCAATGATAGTTCCACAAATTTTGACCTGGTCAGTTCCAAGGTTAATCAACATTTTTGCTTTTTTCATGGAACGTCTACTCAACATCAAGGGAATATTGCAGTCCACAACATCAGTCACGATGATAGCACGCATGTTTCCAAACACCTTTGAGGGAAGAAACTGTGACACCATCAGCAAAAGTAAACGTTGAGGATGACGCTTCTTCTTTTACAGCATCACATTCATAATCAGTGAGCTCACTTAGATAGCAATTGATCCATTCAGCTCCACATACAGTTGTAGAACACCCTGTGTCTAGAAGAGCACATCCCTTAGATTCTTCTACTAGAGTCTGTGACTTACCTCTACTAGCGGCATCATCCGCATAGCCCATAAACAACGACAGATGCACTGTTTCAGAATTCTCTTCTCGACTGCCGTCGTTTTCGTATGCATCCGGACAGTCACGTGCCCAATGAAATCTAGAATCACATATGAAACACTTCGATACCTTTTCGTCAGGCCCAAGTGGGTTCTGCCTCCTGCCGGTGGATGAGCGTTGGGGAATTCTAGCAGATACGATTGAACATCGGCCACTACCCCGACGTCGATCACGTATTGCACCACCCCGCAACATTCTCCGTCCTCGTCGAGTACCTCTAGCATAAAGCGTTTCGTCATCCTCAATTTCGTCACTCCAAAATACTGGTTCGTCTTTCACCTCCCGGGTGGACACCGATGCCTCGTTCTGCCTGCCAATTTCACCAGCAAAAATACGATTCAGGGCAGATTTCATATTTTCGTATGTCACCTCAGTTATCGCAGACATCACTAGTTGTCGTTCACTGTCTGAAAGTTTGCATGCAGCTAAGAGCATAAAAGCCATCACAGAATTTGGCAGTTCCATGTCCTGCGTGGTAAATTTGAAGTAAACATGCTCAAATTCTGTCACGAACTCCTGAATGTTTATATCACTGGCTCTTCTGAAGTTATATAGCTCATGAAACGCTGCAAACTGTCGACGTCCTTTGTCCACGAGAAATAAACCGTCTAATTTCTTCAGTTGGGTCTGAACACCATCCTTCTGCTTTAAAACATCTGTTTCAATCTGCGAGGACGCCACCCTCGCTTTCCCAGACAATGACAGGTGAATAGCTAAAGCTTGTTTTTCTGCTGCTAGGTCCGTTAGTTTGCACCAATTGCCAATGTCTTTTTTCCAGCTCTCATATGTAGATTCATTTTCCAATTTTGGAGGCCACTTGGTCGAACACGACGCCATTCTCGAACTACGCTCTGCTACCAAGAATGTTGGAACTAGACAACCCACACTCACCCGGCCGGCTTTACGACGTGAACTGCCAAGGCTTCCGGTTGCACACCACAGGAACCCTCCGATGATGTCATCACTCGCGACCCAGCAGATGTGTGCATGCGCACACACACTAACAAATACTGTACTGTGCACTGAAAAACATGTCTTTTACTTGTCTTATTGTGGTGAACATAGCTGAAGTGGTCATGCAGTCCAGACTGCTTTCTGGCTTTATTGGACTTTTTCCGATATATAGGAGTTTAGTCCAGTAGCTCCTCGAGTCCGATAAAAGCGAATTTCGGTCTATTGAAGTCCGTTATATCGAGGTTTTACTGTATATATAAATCACTCATTTTAAATGTCAGGACCAACTTTCAAAGCCCCGGGCTTCTATGCTCCTCTGTGGGGCGACACAGGATTGGATAATGGATGGATGGATATATATATTTATATATATAAAATTTCCTCTTAAAGCAAAAGCAAAATTCTTATTACTTAAAATCCTCCTCCACTAGTAGTATTAGTCATAGCAGTAGACCCCAGTTTGCCTGGCTGAACAGACCCATCAACAGCAGTCAAGCAGTCTTTCCTGCAGGGTCGTCCTGTGCAGTGAACCAATGTTTCCTTGGGGCATACAGCTCCTAGGATCAGTGATGCACAAGGGAAAATGTGGAGGTGTGGTTCCTGGATGGATGCCACATTTGCCTCTCACCACCCAGTTACCCTAACAGACACCATAGCAGGCTCCACATCACCCAGTTATTTGGTTGTAAATGGTTTCCTGGATTAAAGTAAACCTTTAGGCTGTTAATGTATCATAACATAGGGAAGAGGTAGGCAGCACTACATCAAGTTAGTGGATGATGGTTGCCGCCCAATTCCAATAACTAGAGAACACTAACAGCTGATACATTTTTGGATGTTTTGTCTCAGTGATTTCAGGTTGAGTATTTACAGAGTACTGTACCAGTAATCTTTTTTCTTATAGTAATATTAATGTAAGAAGATACTTATATTAATAGTACAGTAATATATTACCATAATACAGTAAATTATAAGAAGCCAAGTTTCTCTGAAAATATTTGAACCAAAATCACATAGATACCCAAAAGTGAATCAACTGTTAAAGTGTGTACTAGCTGGGGAGGAGGATTTTGTATACCAAGATTTATACTTTGACCTAAGTGTTTTGTTTTCATAGCATTTTCATTGCAAAGTGGAGCACTCTCAAGATGCTTGGACATCATTAACCCCTTCATTAATGTTAGAACACAGTCAGAAGCTGTGCCATGTCATACTGGCAAACACTGTGTACTTGGTGAAAACGCTGGATTTGGCTCACTTTTGACTGTCAGACCATGATTTATGTATGCTAAATGTGAACTTAAGATTACAGAAACTGTCACCACCCCCCCTTCCATGTACTAGGTGTACAGTGCAATGTAAATGTATGTATTTGAAGGATGTACTGTAATATATAATTAATGTATGTGATTGACGTGGGTGTCCAATTGCTGTATACAGTTCTCTGGCATTTGCCAGAATGAAATAGCTTACATGAATGTGAGAAAGTTGGTGATAGGGTTAAGCAGGAAACTGTTTAGCAAAATAATTATTTCTTGAATCTAAGTGTTTAGTATATTTGATCACTTTGTTCATATCCATGACACACTTTGCCCTAAAGTTCTGACCAAGTGGCTTTCCTTTCTTGTACAGTTAAAGTCCTGTCATTCTGCATCTTCAGGACCAAGCAGGTGCTGAAAGAGCAGAAATTGCCGAATGACCGGGAAAACCTCCCATAAAGTTTCAAGCAATCATGGTCGGTCACTCAAATGCAATAACAATGTCTTGCAAGTATTATTGGTCAACTCTAAACATTAAATATTTAATAAGCAACATATATTTGATGTATTTAACAATACAATACACATGAACTTACCTTAACCTAGGTGTACAGTATTTATATATGTACACCATAAAATAATACAATAAAGTTCCCCAACTTTACAAAGGTCGTGCTCACAAGGCCAGACACTCATGAGTCATGATGGCCAACTGCCCGTGCAGTGTTGGCAAGCAGAAATCTTCAAAAGCACGAAGCTCAACTTTGAAATGTGCTAAGCTGTATGTGAATTGTTCAAATTTTCGCACAAAATTGGACTTCAAAATGCACTAGGTAGAGAAGAAAATCTAGTATTGATTGGCACTGAATTATTATGAAAAGCACTTAGTTATTATGAAAAGCGCTAGATCAAGCGCCAGCAGCACCAAATTGGCAACTATGGGCGCATGGGTACCAGCAATGATATGGCGACCCCATCATGGGTTCCAATCGCATCAGCATGCGTGCCGGAAAAGCAGAGAACTTTCATGATGGGACTCTTTTTGAAAACCGCTGAAAGACAGAAAATACCATAAGACCAGATGCCAAATGAGAGGACTTTTACTGTAGTTAGGCAGTGTCACTTTTGTAACTTCTTTTTCCTTCTGGTGGCTTTTTTTTCCCCTGTGGCTTTTAAATATATATGAAGCAATAACTACCTTGCCTGTTACAAAAGCTTTGTCTTCCCACACTTTTGACACGTTTGATTATTTTGGTATGCATATATGCTGCTACAAGTGCTGCTTTAATCTTTGCATAAACATTAATTTTGGTAAGCACTGATTCGTAGGACATCCCTCTGTGTTTGCTGTGTGATACCCATTGTAAGATAGTTCATAAGAGTTAAGTTAGTGCCTTGACCTATCTATCTCTCTCTTTCTATTGCCAGACACCTTAATCCCGTAAGGGGTGGCCACAAACAAATCGCCTTCATGTCGCCCTATCCCCCACCATTTCATTGCCCTGCTCCCAGCTCACACCCCCCTCTCTCATATACCTCTCCACTCCATCCCTCCACCTCATCCTTGGCCTCCCCCTCCCTCTCCCCCCCCCCTCCACCTCACTTACATACACTTTCCTTGTCAGTCTCTCACTATCCATCCTCTCCACGTGGCCAAACCACCGTAATGTGTTTCTCCAAATCACATCTACATCCACACCACAATGCTCTTTCACTTCCTCATTTGTGAGTCTGTCTCTCCATGTGACTTCACATGTTCCTCTCAAATAACTCATTTCCACTGCTCTCACTCTTGACTTCTATCCCTTCAACAAGGTCCAAGCTTCAATTCCATACATTAGTGTTGGTATCACAATACTGTACTGTCATGTAGTAGCTTTTTCACTTCCATGCTTACTTCCCTGTTTCTCATCACTGCTTTCAAGGAACCAGCAACCTTTCTTCCCTGTTGTACCTTTTCAAGCACTTCACCCTCTAATCTCCCATCCTTACTCATCACACTACCCAAGTACATAAAAGCACTCACATTTTCAATTTCCTCCTCATCCAACCTCACTGTACATTCACTGACCACTTCATTCGAAGACCATCACTTTACTCTTCCCTACATTCGCCTTTAGATTCCGTTTCGTACACACTCTTCCAAACTCATCCACCAAGCCTTGCAGCTCCCCTTCGTCTTCACTTAACAACACAGTATCATCTGCAAACAACAGTACAGGTAGTTTCCAAACACTGCCCTCTCTCACTAGGGCCACTCCAACATCCACTGCCCTACCTTGTATCTCTTTTGTAACCCCATCCATATACAGATTGAACAACCGTGGAGATATGACACATTCTTGTTTCAATCCAACCTTCAAATAGAAAAATTCACTCAGTTCACTATCCTTACGCACTGCAGCCTTAGCACCCTCATGCGTACTCTTCACGGCCTTCAACAACTTCCCATCTACTCCATATATTCTTTATGCTTTCTCCAAATCCATGAAGGCTGCATACAACTTCTTCCCCTTCTCTGGAAACTTTTCCACAAAATTTTTAAAAATTAATATCTGATCTACACAACCTCTTCCCTTCCTAAAACCTCCTTGTTCTTCTCCAACTAATTCCCCTGTTATTTCCCTAACTCTGTCAATAAGTTTTGTTTCGTTTCTTTTCGTTTTTGAAGGCTCCAACATGCTTGCATGCGTCGGCCTAGGTCATCTAATGGCAGCTCTCCATGATGCTCGATCTTTGGCAGCCTCCCTGTTCAGTCCTCTAACCCTTAGGTCACACTTAATGACCTCGTCCCATGCCTTTCTCGGTCTACCCCTCCCAACCCCTCCTCCAGTATTAACACTTCTCACCCTCTGCTCCCAAATATCATCCACCATCCTCTCCACATGTCCAAACCACCTCAGCCTACCTCTCCTCATCACAGCACCAATACACTCCAGTCCCATCTTACCTCTCAACTCTTCCATCGTAAACCCAGCTCCCCCCAGACCTTGCATGCAGGGATGCACTGCACATCCACCTAATCATTGTCATTTCTGTATGTTTAAGCCTGCGAATATCCTCTTCCTTTACTGCCCAGGTCTCACTACCATACAGCATCACACTCCTAACACATGCTGCATACAAAGACCCCTTAGCACGTAAGGAGAGTCCTCTCAATGTCAGGAGAGGCAACAGCTCCCGGAACTTCTTCCAACCTCTTCTCATCCTAGCAACTGTTACACTAAGAAGGCAAATGCCCCTATGATTACCACACACTTCTTTTTCCCCATTATCTTTGTACAGGGGAATAATTATACCTGACTTCCAATCCTAAGGGGCTCTACCTTCCTCCCAGGCTAATCTGCACGTCTTCCACATCCATTCTATTACTGTCTCTCCCCATACTTCAGCATTTCACCACACACTCCATCAGTTCCTGGGGCTTTCCCCATTTTAACTTTCTTCATTGCTTCCACAACTTCCACATTACTGATTTCTTCCTGTCTTCTCACATCCTGACGCATACCATCCATCAATCAATTGACCTGTATGGAGAGACTCATGCAGTAGCCCTTGATATTTCTAAGGCTTTCGACAGAGTATGGCATCGTTCCCTGTTACCAAACTCCCTTGCTATGGACTAACGTCTTTTGTTCCCCTGCTTGCCACATATCTCAGCGACAGAAAAATAAGAGTAAAAGTTGATGATGTATATTCCAATTTCCACTCAATTAACGCCGACATGCCACAGGGATACGTTCTGGCACCAACCCTGTTCCTGGTTCATATTAATGATCTCTTATCTGTCACCCACAATCCCATCCATTCATATGCAGATGACTCAACACTTCACAGTTCGTTCACACTCAGACACCCATTTACAAAGTCTGATATCTCCAATTCTCAACTCAGCACAGCCATCTCCATAAATCGAGACTTATCTATGATCAGTGAATGGGGACAAAACAACCCTGTCTCATTTAATGCTAGTAGAACCAAATATATACAGTTTACTAATAGACAGATATTGCCTGATTCATATATTACCTTTAATGCTACTAATATTCCCGTCTCCAAAAGTATTGAAATTCTCGGCGTCTCACTTAACAGTGACCTCAGCTGGACCTCTCTTGTCAGACCACTCGCCAAAACTGCCTCTAAGAAACTTGGATTACTATACAGAGTCCGTAACTTCTTCACTGACAAGCAGATAGCTTTAATTTACAAGAGTCACGTGCGCCCTCAGCTTGAATATTGCTCACCCTTGTGGAATGGATGTGGAGAGGTTGCATTAAAACTACTAGACAAAATTCAGAAGAAAGCTGTTGGAATTATTAATAACCCTGCTATTACAAATCATTTACCTCTTCTACGAGTAAGAAGGTATGTTGCCTCCCTTGCATTATTTTACAGATATTTTTATGGCAAATGCTCAGACGAAGTTGCATCCATTGTGCCACCTCTTCATGCCTTCCCTCGTGCTACACGGGCATCTGGCAGTGCTCATGACTGGAATGTCATACAGCCATATTGCAGAACTTCCGCCTATCAGAATTCTTTTATTCCCCGAACTGCATCTCTGGAACTCACTTCCCCAGAGTTGTTTCCCTCCAAAGTTCAACCTACAGCTGTTCAAGTCCAACTGTTACAGATATTTCATGAATGGAGGACACCAGTACTCTGGTGTATGTTTTTTTTTTTTCCTTCCTCTGTTCTGTTTTTTCAAAAAAAAAAAAAAAATCCCTCCTCCCAGCCATTCCCCAGCCACTTATACTTGCATTACTTTCATTCTCTATGTTCAGCAATTCCTTAAAGTGTTCTCTCCATCTGCTCAGTTTTTCTTCCTTCTCCACTAGTAATCTACCATTTTTATCTTTCACTCCCCATCTAACTTCTTTGGCACCCTGTCTGACTCTCTTTACCTCTTTCCAGAACATTTTCTTACATTCCCTCCACTTTACACTCAATTTCCTTCCAAATTCCTCATCCACTCTCTTTGTACTGTCTCTTACTAATCATTTTACCTCTCTTCCTCTCTACATATAACTCTCTCTTCCATCTCCTAACTTCTTCTATGCCCATTTCTCAGCCACTCACTATATGCTTTCTTCTTTTGTGCCACAGCCTCTCTCACCTCTTCAGTCCACCATGCTGTTTCCTGCATCCCCTTTCGTCTTCTCTGCACCCCACACACCACCTCGCATGCTGCACAGACTTCTGTGAATATCTTGCACACACTTTCCACGTCCCCCATCTGCTCCAATCTGTATTTACCCAATTGCTCCTCCACTTCCCTCTTATATTCTTCCTTTTTTCCATCCTCTTGTAACTTTTCCAGTCTCCGTGTATGAACTACTTCCTCCTGTCCTTCCCTTTTTCTATTTCTCCATTTCATTTGGATTTCTGCAAGTACTGCAGGCAGCCCCGTCATGGGTGCCAGTCGCATCAGCATATGTGCCAGAAAAGCAGAGAACTTTCATAATGGGACTATTTATGAAAACTGCTGAAAGACTGGCAATGTCATAAGACCAGATGCCAAATGAGAACTTTTACTGTAGTGTTCCAGTGTCACTTTTGTAACATCTTTTTCTTTCTTGTGGCTTTTTTTTCCCTTGTGGCTTTTAAATATATGTAAAGCAATAACTACTTTGCCTGTTACAAAAGCTTAGTCTTCCCACACTTTTGACACTTGATTATTTTGGTATGCATATATGCTGCTACAAGTACTGCTTTTAATCTCTGCATAAATATTAATTTTGGTAAGCACTGATTTGTAGAACATCCCTCTTGTGTTTGCTGGGTGATACCCATTGTAAGACAGTTCATGAGTTAAGGTAGTGCCTTGACCTATTACCTCAATAGATCTTTATCAAGACACACTGTGTATGTACTAGAGTAAGAATTGGCATACATAATAGATGTCTTTTTTGCTCTGCATGGCACTAGCAGTAGATAACAGTGAGGAGATTTGGTCTGAATAGTGTTTATCAGTCCACAGGAAGGGAGCACTGTGATGTAGCCTTTGTAAGTTCTTTGGAATATCGGACATAATACATACTATGCTGAGAATGACAAGTAAATTCTAAAGAGCACTGATACACGGGAAAGTAGCTTAAAGATATTGTTAATATGAGTAGAGAAAGTGTGAAAGTAGTACCCTATACAGTATTTGCTTTTTTCTCTCACTGTGTGTGTGTGGAGAGAGAGAGAGAGAGAGTTACTGGGTTTCAGTTAAGGTAACAAATAGAGTAGTGTGTGCAGTACAGTATAGCAAAGCAGTATGTAGTACTGGTATGTATTTATTGTTGTGTTTATGAGTTTTTTTTTTTTTTTCAGTACATATTGGCACTGATATATGTTTTCTTATACAATGGAAATTTAAGTACCTCCATATACTGTAATTATGGTAAGTCACAAAGCTTATTGAAAATCAGTGGGCTTTGTGACATCACTTCCTAGTGCACATGTACCTGTTTCAGGTAAGCTCATCAGGTATATCAGTAAATTTCTTAAAAAGCCACTTTTATTTATTACCTTTCTGAACTCAGATACACACTTACATGCATTGTAAGTGATTTTTTTCTTTATTAACATTTCTAATTTGTGGCCTCATTTGTGTAGTGCACTACATGAACATGAAAATTATGCTGTTGTCACCCAGTGACTAATCCATAATTCAGGTTTTACAATAGACTTGAACACTTGTGTGTGGATTAACTAATTGTTATTCTTTGTGGATTAACTAATTTCTATTCTTTGTGGATAAACTCATTTCTGCTGTATTTTCTGCAAGTACAGTACTAACTGGTGAATAGTTGTTATATTAGCGATTTTATATTAATAAGCTATAATATTGAGAGTTATTTTGTGATAATCTGTAAATACTGTAACTATTATTGCCATAAATAGTCTTTGGTTTGTCACAATGATAACTGTGAATGGAGTGAGCCAAATTCTCTGTGCTAGTTGTCTGCCAAAGTATCAGTTAAGTTTACTGACCCCAAGTACCTGATGCTTTAGTTGTTAGTTGGTCTTCAGCCGACAATTTGTGCCTAATAAAGGGTTAGTGTTTGTCAGCTGTTTGTTAAGACTTAGTGCCAAATGCTTAAAACTTAAGTTGCAAAGGGGAAAGCAGACTTTAATATGTTGTTATAATTAACAGAATGTGCCAGCAATTCACATAACAGAATGCAGTTAGCAACAGTATAGAGAGACAGCTCATTTCATCATCATTATGAACTTCAGAAATTGTCATTAAAAAATCAGGGACTTCCTTTCCCCTTTGCTATTCAAGGTTTGAGGATATGGCTGCAAGTGATGGGATAAAGTCTGTAAAAACATTATTGTCTGACAAGTATGCTGAGAAAGAATACACTGAAACTTTTGCTAGTGAGTAGTACTGTTTTGCTTTTTGCAGTTGCAAAATGCAGTTAGCTTAGAGTATGTATTTGGGCCTTATGAGAAGTTGTAAATATAAGTTAATTAGGCCAGTTTAGTTATTTTAGAGAAATATTTGATATGTTTGGTTTGGTGTTGGTAAAATTAGCAGGCTAAATTTGTCTGCTTCTGCATGTAAAGAAATGACCCTGTGCTTACAGTTGGTAGAGTCATCATTCAAAGTATACAGTGACTGAATCCTGTAGTTATTATCAATGATCTGTTTTTTTACGTTTGCAAAATGTTGCAGTGTCGCACAGAATGTTGTTGGGAATGGGATCTGGTGAATGCAGCTAATATACTGTTTCATTTATCCTAATGGCATTTGGGAAAGTGGTAAATAAGGATTAGGTAATTTGTCATTACATTATTTAGTACTGAATATTTCAGTAACATCTTAAACACAATATAAAACAATATTTTTCTTGGAATAAAATCAGTGAATTATGGCATGCATATACGAGTATTTGTACAGTCACAAAATTTCCATCTTAGGGTAGAAACAGAGTGAAGAAATGAAATGTGGCTTTATTGCATATGAAATATTTTCAACAAGAAGTAACACAGAAAAGAAGATAAATTAGCAGCTAAATGGCACACTTGTTCTTGAGTAGTATGTTTATTCTACTCTTATATATAATCTTTTTTATGCAGCGCAACTGTAACATGTAGGAAATTCGTCAAAAATTCCAATGAATGAGTTCTGTTTAAAATATGCCTAATGTAAACATCATTTTAATGTAACATGACTTTTTATTCAAAGATAGATTATGTAATGTACCAACTTTAAACACCTTACTAATAATGAGATATGCTCATTAGTTTTTTCTGGCAGTCAAAATTGCCAGACATTTACAAGGAAAACTGATCAGGGTTTCAGAGTACAATACAATTTTTGTTCTTATGACTTCATAACAATACCTTTTTAGAGGGACTTTAATGATTAAGGTAAACTGTAAATTGAACACTGACCTTCAGTATTATCAACACAAAAGAGAGCAATGGTGGATGGATACCTCAAGGGGAGCAGAAGGTATTACCAGCAATGTTATTTTATAGTACTGTTCTATATTTAGATCTTGTTGAGATGTGTTTTGGGATGAATGCACAATATAAAGAATTGGTATTGTGAATACCTTTGAGATTCAGAATTACATCTGCTGCCCCTGAGGATTGTATGTTTTTTTGTAACTAACAAAAGTGTGGATGAAATAAATACTAGGAGAACAATGGATGAGCAGATTAAAGATTATACATTTATAAATGAGATACATTATACAGTAAAATTATTATAAGGTGAGATGAATAACAAATACATAACTAAGTCAAACTGATACTGCATTACTGGAAAGTATTATCTAACAGAAGGGTGTATGATCAAGGCACTTGTGTCTTGGTACAAAAAATAAGTTCTTTCTAACATCTGTCTACTGTTCAGTGAAATTAGCTACGTGATAATGTATGATTCTTATGTTCCTTAAAACTAAGAGGATTGTACATTGATTAAAACTAGTGATAGGATAGGACTGATGAACGAGAATATTTATAACTTCTTCAGAGGCTTTGTTAGTTTGCGTTTAGGTGGCAGCACAACCTTGATGCCAGAGGGCTCCTTGCGGACAACCATCTGAGGGAAAAGAAAGGAGAAATGCAGGGTTCATTCATTTTTTCACACCCAGTGCAAGTGTAAATTGCTGTACCACTAGTGTATGTAAAAGGTAAAAGAGGTCCAGGTGCCATGACACACTTAGCCAAGGTGCTCATCACTGTAGTGTAGGTCACAGTCTGTGGCAGGTTTTTGACCCACCATCATGGGGTACAAGGCTGCTGTATTGTTCAAACTACCACAGTTACCCACCCCAATTGTTACCATAGGTATTCATTTTACTTACCAACCTGAAGATTATATGGACACCTGAGGTAAGTTATGCCCACTCCCTGCTCAGAGATTTAGACCCTGGTGCCATCAGGTTGGTAGCTTCATAGCTAGCAACACTAATCAGTCAGCTACCAAAGTGGTAGCCATATGGGTATAAATGTCATAACAGATACTGTGTTGACCTAATATGCGAAAGTGCTGTGATTAACGTGTAAAGATATGACTCATTTATTAACCATATATATCGTTGTATTTGTATTCTGGTGGCAGAAATAGAGCCATATTTCAATATTTTTACTACCACTGCCATTGAGTTATGTGTCTGTCGACAACAAAACTGAAGTGGAAACCTAAATAAATTCATCATACTGAGTGTGTACAGTACTGTACTTCAGTGATAATGTGCATTTGTGACACTATGTAGCTGGAGTGATAAGTATGAATGGGCACTGAGTTTGTTCTTTCACCAGCTGTTATATATGTGTGTGTGTAATGTGAACAGTGAAAGGAGGGGAACAGTACATTCAAGTTAGAGCTTCTGAAGGATAGCAGATGGGGTACGAATCTAAAGGTTGAGTAAGCATTGTTAAAATAAACTATATGATTTTGGTGAGGAGAAAGGGGCAGAAGGGATACAGTATGGTGATATAGATATGTGAGTTTGTAATGGACATAGACAGAAAGCATTAAGTTCGTGATGTAGCTGCATAGACAGAAAGCATTAAGTTCGTGATGTAGCTGGTGATCCTGGAAAGTGAAGACCTCCAGATGGGTGGGAGAATGAAACTGAACAAGATACTTGTACATAGCTGTTAGAGGTATGGCTATGGAAAAAGAATTATTGAGGCAGCAAAAAAGTTGTGTTAGTATCACTTAACCTGGAAAATTTTATCATGGCCATCCCCTGTAGAGAGGTTTCCAGGAAGAAACATGGCATCATTATGAATGGGGTAGAAATAAGTATTGGGTATACATAGCTCCTATGTTATAAAAAACAGCATAGTGTTTTTATTAACCCTCACTGAGTTAAGTCTCACATGAGGCACAGTGAAGGTCTGCACGGGCCAGGCTGCAAGCCTCATACAGTATGAGGTACAATTTATATTGGTAATAAAACAATGACCTTACAGAATCATCAGCTGTACCATAGACAGTTTTGATGAGGGGATTTCTTTTAGAGGAGGTGTGACATTGTTTGATTAATAATAAGGGGATTCCTTTTAGAGGATGCATGACACTGTCTGATTAATCGATAGTCTGTTATCACCGCTCACTATTTCAAGAGTTCACCTCATTTCCAATCCACTCTGGAAGCCTTTTAGGACCTATAAACTAGTCATTACTGTGAGTCCAGGCTAATCTGGATGTGAACTAGGCATAAATATGTATAGTGAAGCTTGCCTTCCAATATGCAGCCAACTACTGTAACACATACTTATTTTAAGCCTTTCCCATTTTCATTATCTTCAAAGTATCAAAACTGAATCAAATGATGCTGTGCTTCCTCTTAAGGAATTTCCATACTGAAGTTAGCCATATTATAGCTGATGTTTTTTGTGAACTGGGAGAAGAATCAAGAGCCAAGACTAGCTAATTTTTTATGAACAAATGCTAAATACTTGGAAAAAAAGAAATATCTGATGTTTAACTAAATATGTAACAATATAACAGTTTTAGCCAAGAGTTTGTACCTGTGGCTGTTTCCTGCCTTAAGAGCAATAATTGTGTTACAAGTCACCAAGCTTGTAGCCACATTTTGCCCTGATGGTAGTACCTCCCAGGGTCGGAGGGTAACTACAGTCAAGTCACCTAAGGCATGGCTAATTGGTTCTGGACCGCGCACGTGCCACAGAAAACCATGTCATACAAATAACTAAACTTGTGGGAAAAATGGAATTTGGTTCTGGATGTTCGCCCAAAGTCGCCCTTTTCACCCCACTTTTCTCCATTTTTCCCCACTTCACACACGCGCACAATCAAGCAGTCAGTCAGTGCATGTATTACACACAAATTAAACACTAAACAATAAATAATAAAGGGCTTTAAGGGCATAAAATACTGTACGTACTTGACTCCGACGATGATAGTGCTTAAGTACTAGGCATAGGGTTGGGGGTTCCGAGGCAAGATTCAGGCTTCTGCCTCTTGCCTCAGCCTGTGCCATAAGTATAGTTTATGCACGTGGTTCGTTTTTTTGGGTCTGGCACCTTGCCACGCCCGCACCATAGGTATAGTTTGTGTGTGTGTGGTACATTTTTTGGGGTATGACACCTTGCCGTGTCATAGAAAACCATGCCACAGAAGTACGCACCATAGCTATTTACTACCAGTATGTCAGATTAGGCAATTCAGTACAATACATTGCTGCTTGGGAGCCTTTCCCTATTTTATCTTCTAAGTGGCCATAAACTTCATCAAGTACTGTAATTATTCGAACAAGGTGCACTCACAGAGGGCAACACCTGCACCCACCAACTGGTCTAATGGTTGAATATTTGACTTTATCCTGTGATCATAGTCTACTCTCAAAATCAAATCACAGCAGACCC
This sequence comes from Birgus latro, assembly GCA_018397915.1. Classification (NCBI taxonomy): domain Eukaryota; kingdom Metazoa; phylum Arthropoda; class Malacostraca; order Decapoda; family Coenobitidae; genus Birgus; species Birgus latro. The sequence goes on along the minus strand of JAGKTI010017074.1, from coordinate 3,860 downwards.
TTGCCATAATGGACTAATTTGGGGGAAGCTTGTTCCAATGAAGCTGATAGCCTGTTATATCAGATGGTCCCTCCCTGAGGTGGGATTTCAAGCACATATTTGAAAATAAATGAGTACAATAGCATACTGTAGTACAAAAAATGGAAACTGTACCCATTTTACCATAACTTGGCCCAAAATTTTGCCCTTTTGCAGTTTCTTTCACATCCTTTTCAAGCACTTCTTTATGACTAATACAGTGTTAATACAACTCAGCTATCATTATAGGGAGAGGGAAATTTCAGGCCAGGTTGACGGAAAAAGGGTAGGAAACATATTGCACCCCACTGTGCCCCATATTGTTCTTTATAGCCGACAGAAGTTTGGTGACCTTCATTGTGTCCATTAAATCAGATATTCGCTCTGTCGAGATCCATTAAAGATAGGGTCTGCTGTACTTCAGTCTTGCCTAAACTGACTCATTCACCAACTATGGTTCAAATCATCAAAATTCTCAGTGCCCTTAACCTTTGACATTTCCCTGTGACTTTGACCTTTGATTGTTCTAAAAACTGAATCTCTTTATCCTTGTTTTAAGTTGAATCCTGCCTTAAATGTTTAGTCTTTATTGGATAAAAACAGCCATGTAACCTTGACCTTTGACCTGCTGTTTTTAAACAACAGTCGTTAAAACCCATAAGTATTGTAATACTTAATTCATTCACCAAGTTTGATCCAAATCAGGTATTAATTATATTGTTCACACTCAGACACAGGTCATACTTCTGTCTTTCCCTGTGACCTTAAAGAATGTTTGGAAAGTCGAATCCCTTCATTCATCCCTGAACCAAATTTGGTTCAGATCAAAACTGAGTTGACCTTGGCCTTTGACCTTTGACTGCTTGTTCTTAAAATTGATGCCTTTTATTCTTGCCTTAATCCTTAACCATACCACAAAGTTTAGTGTAAGTCAGATAAAAACTGTAAACTGACCTTACTGTATGACCTTGACCTTTGACCAGTTAAAAAAAGGTTTACCCCTTGGTTCTCCCTCAACCCTTCCACTAAGTTTGGTTAAAAGTGGCTCAAAAGCTAGTACTGTATATTAACCACACGTGTCAGACTTTGACCTTGCCCTGTGACCTTGACCTTTGAATGATTGTTCTCAAAATTCAATCATTCCATTTTTCCTTACTCTCAATTGTCACCTCAGGTATGGTTTAAACTGACTAAATATCGTGCAAGTTGATTTTGCCAAGTGAATGCTTAATTAGCCTTACTACCATGTCCTTTGACGTATTGTTCTAAAAACAGTAGGTTTACTCATTGGCTATCCCTCAACCCTTCCACCAAGTTTGGCTAAAATTGAATAAAAGTGATAAATAAAAATACCACGTCACTGTCTTACACAATTATTTCAGTTATAGTTTTACAGTGATATAATCTTCAAGTACTTTTTAAAAACAAGGCATGCTGAATAATAAATAAACATGTAATAGCAATAACGATACAGGCGAAGTGCTTTAATAATGTTCGAAATGCCCACACTGACGGGAGACCATGGAAGGGGTGGCGCAACACCCTCCCTACGGAGGGGCAACGGACAGGGTGACGAAACACCCACCCCAGAAGGAGACCACAGGGAGGTAAATGGAGGCCAAGGGCTGGATGGGTCTACATCCCCCACTACCTTGCGCCTCTCTTACCCTCAACCAATACCACTCAGGGAACGCAGTCCCGGCAGACTAGTCTCCAGCCGGGCCAGCACTCGCCAGGATCTGGGTGGGGCTTGTATTACTGCAGCCCCAGACAGCGCCATGGTGATGGCCACTGTCTGCACCAGGGAAGAGACGGCCACCATCCGCTCTTCAGCTGTTACTCCCTGCAGGACTGCAATGACAGCCACCGTCCACACCGGGGAAGAAATGGCCACCATCCGCTCATCACCTGCAGCCACTCCTGTGAACAGCACCGTGATGACAGCCACCATCCGTGTCAGGGAAAGGATGGTGTCAGGGAAAGGATGGCCACCATATGTCTCTCGGCTATGATCCCAGAGAAGGCCAGAACCACGGCGATGGCTGCCATCCGCTCTGTGGAAGGATCGGCCACCATCTGTCCTTCGTCTGTCACCACAGGGAGCAGGAACGCGGTGACAGCCACCGTCTGCACCGGGGAGGGAACGGCCACTGTCCGTCCCTCATCTACAGTCCCCTGTGATGCCCCTCAAGGAGGAACCTCCACTGGGAGCAGGACCGCAGTGACTGCCACCATCCACACCGGGAAAGAGACAGCCACTGTCCGCTCTTCATCTGCTGTCCCAAGGGCTAGAGGAACCATGGCGATGGCCACCATCCGTGCCGGGGAAGGATCGGCCACCGTCTGTCCCTCATCCCCCATCCCGGTGACTTCCCCTACGGAGGACATCCCTTGCTTGCCTCACCCCTCCAGACGCCGAGCAGGACTCCCCTCTCTCTCTCTCTCCCTACAGAGGCAGTTACCAGGAGGAGTTGCAGCTAGAGGAGATCTGGCGAGGCCCCATCGTGAGTCGGGATCCGTGCCCTACAGCCAGTGCCCCGATGGCACCCCCTGCTGTCGGACTCATGGAGGAAGGGACGCCTCTGACGGTGGCCTGGCCCAAGAGAGACCGCAGCCCTCAGACCCCAAGGGGCGTCTCCAGGACCCTGAAGTGTGACCTTCCCAGCCCCATCTGCCGATGATCCACCTCCAGGAGCGGGTGCAAGCAAGCGCGCCTGCTCGCCTTATTCGGCCCCAGTCTCGAGGGCCAAACTCTCCACCGAGGCCCCATAGAGGAAGGGCCCCTCTCCGCGCTGCCCAGCAGCCCACTCCAGACGACCCAGCCCCTGGCAGCAGTCCTGTGCCTCCTGCGAGAGGGCACATCTGACGGGACCCCTCCCACACCTGGCCGACACCTGTAAGCTGCCCAAGGCTTCAGCAGCCTAAGCCAGAGTCCTCCTGTCTTGATTGTGACTGTAGTCTGTATAGTGTTTTGTGTGAATATTGTATTCTTATTTTGTTCGGTATTGTGTTGAGTATAAGGTAATATACATGTAAGGTTGGTTGACCGGAGTTTTTATGCCCTGTTCCTCTAGCTGTATGCACTAGACCTGGTCTAGAAAAGAACCCCCAATCAGTTGCACGTGGTCAGAGGACATGTAGTTGACCTTTGAACACGTAGCATAGCAGTTCTTGATATACAGTTGTCCATTATGTTAGCGTTGGTACTTAAAAGTAACTAACTGACCAAAAATATTGTAGTGACTACATGCAACTTATGGTTTAGTGAAGGTCAGGAGAAGGAACGGAACTTTTCCAGGGGAGTGTACAGACCCCCATTAATAAGATAAGCCATCACTATGGATTAACTGTTATGATAGCGTGTACAATCACAGTAACGTCTTCACAACGATGACATACTATTTTATTTTCCTGCTTCCAGGGAATTTTATTCGAACTAGAAGAGTTTGACGAGCATTCCTGGTATATCAAACCCTCCAGTTCAAATATCTACAGAACAGAATAAAATAATTTGGAGATATGAAGAATAAAATGTATAAAGTGTCCTTTAGCTGAATGGGTTAAGTATCTATATGCCTGTTAAACACTTAGCTTACCTTAAGACCTTCACCATCCTTGTTATCTTCGTAAGTGAATGTGTAAACAAAGCCATCAGGAAGGACGTAGCTGTAGGAGCCCTTGACGCGGCCTGAAGAGTCTGATACTTCTGCACGATTCTGGTAGTTTGTTGTGTTGTCATCTCGTACCTCATAACCAAAGTTGTAGGGCTTAGGGAGCTGTCGGAATTGGGATTATGGTTACATATGGTGAATGAGAAATTCACTTACACACACACACACACA
>JAGKTI010017073.1:0-18830 GCA_018397915.1 Birgus latro | reverse complement strand
CACAATCATGTCCATAGCCTCCCCAAACTCGAGTATTCTTTCCCCTTCCGCATTCCTCACACCATACGCACATCCTCCATGGACTCCTTCATAACCTTGAGCTGCTTCACCCACATGACCATTTAAATCCCTTCCCAGAACCACTACCTCATCATCACCCATACCACTCACTACACGTATTAAATCATCCCAAAATCTATCCTTCTCTGCGTCATCCAATCCTACCTGTGGAGCATATGCCGATATAACTGAAACCAATTTCTGCCCGACCAAAATTTTCACTACTAATATCCTATCACTTGCTCTCATAACATTCATGACATATTCCACCCATTTCTCTGCAACCAGCACACCCACACCCCCATATCCATCAGTTCCCCCCTGCCAAAACAACTTATAGTAGCAATCCTTCCCAACAATCTTTCTGGCTGATCCACCCCTGTACTGGACTTCCTGCAAACATGCCACATCCACCGACCTCCTACTGAAAGCCTCAACGACTTCCCCTGCTCTTCCTCTCAAACTTCCCACATTCCACGAACCCACCCTAAACCCCCTGGGTGATTTGCTGTCCACAGGCTTGCTTTTGTGCTTGTTTTTGTAGTTCATAGTCGGTAAGATAAAGGGGGGTAAACATTCCAAAGGCCCGACTCATTGCACAGACCCAGGTCCAGGCAATGGATCTGGGACCCCTAGCCCACCAGCTTACCAGTGGCTGTGGTAGTGGCCTCGGGGCACCCTGCCAGGACAGCTGCAGGGACACCCTTCAAGCATGGCTTGGCACTGCAACTGCCCCGCCATTATACACCCACTGATAGGGCAGCCTCCTGGGGCGCTACTCCCAGGTTCAGGCCCCTCTCTATTGAGCGGAAGCGGCAGCCTGGGAACCGCACTGCCCTGTACCCTCTAGCACAGGTTCTAGCCCCATCTCGCCCCGGACGACCCGTGATCTATGCCGGCAGAACCCAAGTCAAGCCTCCCCTCAAAGTCCGCCACTAGGTAGCGGGGGCAAAGTTTTCTGGCCGCATGCCCTTGCTGGCGTCAACCCCTGTAACGTAGTGGGATACGTTGTGTAATATGTAAAGCGCATGTGGTGTAGTGCATAGGATAGTTAGAGGAAATGTTTGGGAGAGTATGCTGGTCTACTCTCCATGTTACTCGTTTCGTTTCGTTTCGTTTTTGAAGGCTGCAACATGCTTGCATGCGTCGGCCTTTTTGGATTGGAGCGTGTAGCATTTTATGACCGGATGCCCTTCCTGATGTCTACCAATGACCCTTGGGTGGATTCGATCCTCCGACCCTACGGCCAGAGCGGAGCGCTCTAACCCACTGAGCCACTGTCACACTGAAAAGGTCAGCAAAGTGGGATGGTTAGGTAGCTAGTGAAACAGGAGCTCCAGCTCTCCCTATCACCAGTATTCCCATTCCATAGCTGCAGAGAATTTTGGGACATACTTAGTAACTCCTGTTTTATATACTTCTGTCAAAAACTCATACAGTATTTCTCATCAACATTTGTGATCATATTCATTTTACATCATTCTACATTTTGGAAAAAGTTCCTTAGGGAAACAAAGTCTGTGTTTTCTCTGTGTTTTCATCTCTTTCTCCTTCCTTTACTCCTACCACGTCCATCTTAATTACCAGATGATCACTTTTACCAAAGGGGCATTGGTTGGTTATGTTCCTCACATCATTTGGGTCCTTTGTGAATACTAGGTCGAGCCTGGATGGTTCATCGTCACCCCTAATTTTTTTGTTTTCTTTGATTAATTGGGTTAACATGTTTTCCATCACCAATTCAATTAATTTATGTGTGTGTGTGTATTTACCTAGTTAGCAAGTTTACATAGTTGTGATATGCAGGAAATGAGCTATGCTCGTGGGGTCCCCTCTCTGTTTCTCAGTAAGTCCGTTTTTGCTTTGAACTCTTTAAGGTTTTCAGACTGGATGATCTCTTTGTCCAGGCTATTCCTCAGGCCTTTGCATCTATATGGAAACTATTGGTATCCCTCAGGCAAGTTGACTTTTTCTGTTTCATTCCTTGTCCCCTTGTTACTCTCCCATCTCATACAGACAAGATCTTCTCTGTCAGTTTTTTTTTACTCCCATCATGGACCTGAACACTGCAATCATGTCGCCCCTCTTTTTTCTTCTAAGGTAGGCAGATCTAGCTTTTCCGGCCTTTCCTTGTACGACAGATCTGCCAGGCTAGGGACCATCTTGGTTGCTCTTCTTTTTATTCTCTCGATATTGTTTTTATATTTCCTTTTATGTGGGGACCACACTACTGCTGCATTTTCCAGCCTGGGGCAGATCATTGCCACTATCAATTTTTTCATCATCTTTTCATCCATGTAATGAAATGGTATTCGTATGTTAGTTAAGAGATTAAATGTCTCTTTAACTATCTTGCCAGTGTGTTTTTCGGGTGACAAATTATCCTGGACCAGCACTCCCAAGTCCTTCTCTTCTCTCGCTTTTGTGATTGGTTCATTACCCATCAAATAATTCAGTGATGGGGTCTTGGTACTCTTACCCATTTCCAATATATTACATTTTTTTGCAATGAATTTCATTTCCCACACCCGGCTTCACTCGTGAATCCTATCCAGGTCCTCCTGCAGCGTTTTACTCTCTTCTTCAAGTTCTACTATCCTCATGATCTTTGCATCATCCGCAAACAGACTTGCATAACTATTCATTCCATCTACCACATTGTGTATGTAAATCAGGAACATTACAGGTGCTAACACTGAGCCCTTTGGGACTCCACTTGTTATTTTCCTCCATCCAGATATCCTGTCCTTTATTACTATTCTTATTTGCATGTCTCTCAAGAAATCTATCATCCACTCCAAGAGGTTCCCCTTCAGTCCTCTTATGTGTTCCAATATCCACATTAGTTGCCTGTGGGGTACCTCAAGGTCTAAAATTCACACAGTCCACCCAACTATCTCTTGTAGTACATCAATCACCATAGAGTAAAAGCTCAACAAGTTGGAAACACATGACCTTCCACTTGTGAATCCAAACTGACTTTCTGCCAAAATGTCCATCTCCTCCAGATATTTTATCCATCTGTTTTTCAGGACTCTCTCACACAATTTTGCGACCAAGCTGGTCAGGGTCACTGGTCTATAATTCAGGGGTTCTTCCTTGTTCCCTCCTTTAAAGTAGTACCACAGTGGCCCTCTTCCATTTCCGAGGCACTTTCCCTTCTTCCAGAGATTTACGGTTTAAAATTAAACCCTGAATCTTATCTGCCAGTTTTTCTCTGCATTCCTTTGGTATCCAATTAGGGATCCCATCAGGTCCTGAGGCCTTCCTCACATCTTGAGTTTCCAGTAATTTGTACACTTTCACTTCAATTTTTACTTCTTTTAACACTATATTTCTTGTCACTCCTTCATCCTCCACAAAATCACTATCTCTTGTGAATACTGATTGGAAGCATTTGTTCATTATTTCAGCTTGCATAACTGCATCTTTATAGACATTTTCATCTATTTTCAGCTTACTAATTCTTTCCTTTTGTTTCAGGTTGCCCTTAACAAACCTGTAGAACAATTTAGGTTCATCCTTACATTTGTCAGTTATACCTTTTTCAAAGTTTCATTCTTCCTCTCAGCCTATTCTTGTATATTCCTCCTTTGTTCTATCATTACTTTTCATTCTTTCTTTGTTCCATGCCTTTTCCCTTTCCTTTTTTGTTATCATACACCTTTTGTTGAACCAGTCATTTCTCCAGTTCCCTTTCCCACTAACTTTTGGCACATACTTTTCCACACCCATATTATAGAAGTCTAACAAGATATCCCACTTCTTATGTATCTCTCTTTTTTCCTTGAATTCTTGCTAGTCAGCTCCTCCAAAAAATTTCCTCAGTCCTGAAAAGTTTGCCTTCCCAAACTAGTATCTTCCATGCCTGTATAGCTCATCTCTTGTCTCCCCATTTCCTTCATTGTTTGGAACTGTATCACTACATGCTCACTCTTTCTTATTGGACTCAGATATTTCAGAGACTCGTTTACATCAGGTTCTTTGGTTAGAATTAAATGTAGTCCGGCTGGTGTGTCATTACCTCTAAATCTTGTCTCTTCTTTGACCCGGGTCTTTACATTATCACATTGCTATATTTAACAGTACAGTATACTGACCCACGAATCTTCACTACTTCCTGAGTCCCACTTCTCCCAGTTTACCTCTTTACAATTAAAGTCGCCCATCAGGATTATGTTGTTGCTACTACTACTTAAATTTTCATCGATACTTTCAAAGCTGATTTGCCCCCCCACCCCCATTTACAATAGTGAATGTGTGGAAAAACTTGTAGTATTTGAGGACATATCTCTGATGTACAGTCAGGACTCTGTACAACTGTATCCACACTGAACCAGTGTCGGCTTCAGTCTTGATGACAATCACACATCACACAAACAGGTAAAAGAATGAGTACACATATTTTTCTGTAATTTTATATGGATGTGGTAGCATGAAAGAGTGTAAAATGGGACACATTAGGAAGACTTAAAGTACACATTCTCCTTCAGCTTGATGAGAGTCGGAGAGCACGTGAAGAAGTAGAGGAACGACTACAGGCAACACACCTTGCCACTGCAAACCAGACTGCTGCATTACGCTCACAGCTTCAGCAAACACAGGTACACTAACACAAGGGTTTATTATTATTTTGTGTTGTTTTTGTTTTTGTAGCTCATATGACCAAAAGCTCATCAGGATGTGAACCCAGTGGACTGCTGGAAACTAGCCACTGCAGGTGGGTACTCCCTTGGATCATTTGTTGAGGTTATTGTTGTGATAGATGGCTGAGATGTGTGTGTTGTGGTGTGAGGAACTGGGTTACACTGAGAGCATAATGGTCTCTAATGGGTTGTGGTTTTTGTGAGTCCTGAAGCAGAGAAGGCTAATGTATCTAAATGTGACTGCTCTTTAAATTCATCATTATTAACATCAGTGTCTTCCAAAGCTTATTTCAAACAAATGAGAGGGTGCAGGTTAAGATAGTGTCAAGTAAGATTTCCATTCCTTCATTCTCTGAAATTTCCTTGGCAGGTTTTATGTGGTGCACTATTTTCTGCTGACTTTGGCAGGAGGGTTTGGTGGGTGTGGAAAGGAGCCTTCTTGGTATTCTTTCCTTGTCTGTAGCTCAGAAAATAGTTTTGTTAGTTATAATTTTTCCTGTAACAAACAGCCTTGAAAGAATCGGTAGATCACCTGCTGTTTTCTTTCCTTTGTACTTTGTATGGATTATCCCAGTGAAGTGGGCATCCCTTCACTTATAAAGGCTGCAAATGCATGTGTCTGCTGTGATCACCTAATGGCAGCTTTCCATGCAGCTCAATTTCTAGCAGCCTTTTGCATTCAGTCCTTTATCCCTGAAATCACATTGTATGACCTTGTCCAAGTTTTTTTTTTTAGCCTGCCTCCTGCAGTTCTACCTTCAGTGTTCACACCTCTTACTGTTTGCTAATGTCAGCAGTGATCACACCACTGACATGCTTGTATATATCAGCTGTGATCACCTATGACAGCTCTTCATTCTGCTCAGGCTGTACTAGCCTCTCTTTCCAGTCCCCTGTCCCTGAGTTTACAGTCACTAACCATATCCCAAATCTTTCTCAGCCTCCCATTCGCAACTCTGCCCTCAGCATTCATAGCTCTGACCCTCTGCACCCTACTGTCATTGTCCAGCCTTTCCACATGCCCAAATTATCATAGTTGTTGATTGAAGTCCTGCATGCAATGGGGGGGCAATCACAGGGTTGAAGAAAAGGTAGTCTTCCTGCTGTAGAATCTTTATTTCCCTAGGAGATAGATAAGGAAGTGAAGAGATGAGGTGAGGTGCACACATGCCTCGAAGTGGAAGAAGCTCTCTCTCTGCTCGCGCAGGCGCATAGCATGACGGCGACTGCGCGGCACATTTGAATAGGCACATTGACATGGGTAAATGTTACATTGACATGGGTACATTTTATACATCCACACCTCCCCTTCCCTTTGCGTTCGAAGAAGTCGAACGGTGAAAAGTAACAAAGTAGATACAATTCCACAGGTAATATGCAAATCCTACAAGTGTCTACAAAGTGTGTACATTGTGAGCAAACATACAGGGACTTCTTATTGGCAGTGTACACTGTGTTAGGACTTATTTATCCTTGGAGATCTACGTGGGGTCTTGGGAGGAGAAACTGAATTGGACTTTTCCATGTCTGTCTGGAAATTAGACTTTTCCATGTCACGACAAGGGACCACAGGGATGTTAGGTGTAGTGTCAGAGTGTGGGTCGGGCACTGGATATAAGAATCTGCGGTTTCGACGTAGCACTCGGCCACTTGGAAGCCTAACCTCGTATTCCCTGGAGCGAGCACCACCCATAACGATGGCGACCTTATCCCACCGGCGTGAAGTGGGGTCCTGAATGCGAACATGTTGACCCATAGCCAGCCTGGGAAGATCACGGGCGTGTTGATTGTAGTGCTTCTTGACCTGGGCGGCTCTGGAGGCGACCCGTCTGTCCCAGTCGTCTGCCAAGTCCTTCCAGTCACTCTTGAAGGACTGCGGATGAGCAGGTACACAGCTGCGGAGGTTATGACCAAATAGAACTTGAGCAGGTGAGCAGCCGGTGTGGTTGGGGACATTCCTCAGTTCCATGAGTCCCCGGTCGAAGGCTTCACAATTAATGTTACCAGACGGTGCTGTTGCCATGATAAGCCTCTTGACGGCCTTAACAGCAGCCTCGGCGTGGCCATTTGACTGTGGGTAATGGGGCGATGACGTGAAATGCTGGATCCCCCATCGACGAGTGAAATCAGCAAACTCACTGCTCGAAAAAGGTGGTCCTCCATCTGTGCATAACCGAAGAGGTACCCCCACCTCTCGAAAGTAGCTGCAGAAGTATCGGATCGTGGAGGAGGCGGTGGTGTCACTCTTGCAAGGGATGACAGCTGGCCAGTTCGACAGTCGGTCGACAATCACTAGGAAATGTTTCCCAGCAACTTGAAAGAAATCAGCAGAGACTGACTCGAAGGGCCTGGTGGGCTTATCATCATTGAGAAGCGGTTCCTGTTGCTGTGAAGGGCGTAGAAGCTGGCACGACTCACAGGCGGCGACAGTATTGGTGATATCAGACTCAATGCCAGGCCAGAATACCGTCTGGCGTGACCGTCGCTTGGTAGCTTTGACTCCTCGATGACTGTCATGTAGCCATGCGAGAGTCTGGCGACGAAGAGCAGCAGGAATGACGATTCGAGCGCCTAGTAGTACGAGTGATCCGTCAACAGAGAGGGAGTCTCGGAGTTTCCAATAAGGCAGCAAGGATGTATGTAGAGAATACCTGTTAGCAGGAAATCCAGCCAATATGCAGTCACGTAAGCGAACGTAGTCAGAGTCCTGTTGGGCTGCATTTGCTAACTCCTGTAGGTGACGGTCAGCTTCGATCCGCGGGGCGGCGTCCTCTTGATATGCCGCAGAAGTTATGACAGACCGTAGATGTGCCGTAGTAGAAGCAGAGTCCGATGTATCCTCAGGTGTAGGTCGGCTGACAGGTGCGTGTGAGAAGGCATCTGGAATGTGGAGCGTCTTACCAGCACGCCATACGGCTCTGAAGGTGAAGTGGGACATGCGCTCTTGTAATCTCTGTAATCGAGGGTTCTCAATCATGTCCAAGGTGTACGAGTTCAGAATCGGTAAAAGTGGACGATGGTCAGTGTGAACTGTAAAAGACTGGAGCCCTGTAAGATAGAGACGGCACATTTGAATAGGCACATTGACATGGGTAAATGTTACATTGACATGGGTACATTTTATACATCCACACCTCCCCTTCCCTTTGCGTTCGAAGAAGTCGAACGGTGAAAAGTAACAAAGTAGATACAATTCCACAGGTAATATGCAAATCCTACTCACTGCGCCATGTTGATTGAAGTCCTGCATGCAATGGGGGGCAATCACAGGGTTGAAGAATAGGTAGTCTTCCTGCTGTAGAATCTTTATTTCCCTAGGAAATAGATAAGGAAGTGAAGAGGTGAGGTGAGGTGCACACATGCCTCGAAGTGGAAGAAGCTCTCTCTCTGCTCGCGCAGGCGCATAGCATGACGGCGACTGCGCGGCACATTTGAATAGGCACATTGACATGGGTAAATGTTACATTGACATGGGTACATTTTATACATCCACAATAGTCTATCCCTTTTCATCACAACACAAATACATTCAAATCTCATCCTTCCTCTCATGACTTCATTTGCAATCCTAACTCCCCAGGTCTGTCATTCAGGTGAAAGCAAATGGATGTTTTCTTGCTGATGCATCTGTGTCAGACAAAAGTGGCCTTCCTGAGTCAGGCTGAGGCCAGCAGACCTCTTGCAAATTCTGCTGGGGAGACAGTTCTATGTGTAAACAATGTAGTCATTCGACTGGGCAACACTCATGAAGGAAACTGCCTGTGCCCTGAAAGATTGTATGAGAGTTAGAGATCAATTACACTCCCTGGGTGTAACATCTAAGCTCCCAATAAAGCAGTCAGTAGTAAGACAGAATCTTTAAGATCATCCTGAAATCCTGATGGTATATCTATGGGCCCACATTTCACATATGGACACACTACTCAACCATCTAATCATTCTCATCTTTGTACATTTAAGTCTATTAATATTGTCCTTCTTTAACCCCCGCAGCGCTAACTCTTATCAACCTGATTACCTTCCCTGAGTCATTGTTTTAGGACTCTTTTTTTTTTTTTTTTAAGATTTTTTTTATCAGATCATGTGTTTCCGAACTTGAACTCTTCATCAATATCAATGTTATTTTGCAGCCTACCTCCCGTACAATGACAGTACATCCCTTATGCCTGCTTTTATTAAAAGCATTGTGAAAAATGGAGTTATTTCCCACACCCTTGTGACAGACTGTGTATGGCCACACTCTTTATATACCAGACACTGAAAATCAACATTATTTTGCAGCCTACCTTCTGTACAACTACATTCCTTATGTATGCTGTCATTATAAGTACAGCACAAAATGTAGTTATTTCCCACGTCCTTGTAACAGACTGTGTTTGGCTACACTCCTGTTTTGACAGTATCATCACCTGCCCAAGAAATCATCACTAGTTTTATCCATGTGTACAGTAATTTGCATTTTATCTGTCATAATTCAGCCAAGTCCTTATCAGATTAATTCAGCCAAGCCCTTTCGGGTAATGCATTTTTCGTATAATACAGTACTACCCCCCACCCATCCTTCTTCAGGGGGTGTAAGCCCTATAAACTCTATGCAGGTCTACCTCATTATTGACAGTGGTTACATTTTATAGTTCTTACACAACCCACAACCACTAATATGTTATATAGTATGTTAACATGATTTTGATTATTCTATCTGTCTATCTATTGCCAGACGCCTCAATCCCGAACGGGGTGGCCACAAACAAATCGCCTCCATGTCACTCTGTCCCCTGCCATTTCACTACCACGCTCCCAACTCACACCCCCCTCTCTCATATACCTCTCCACTCCATCCCTCCATCTCATCCTCGGCCTCCCCCTCCCTCTCGCCCCCTCCACCTCACTCACATACACTCTCCTCGTCAGTCTTTCACTCTCCATCCTCTCCACATGCCCAAACCACCTTAACGTGTTTGATTATTAAAAATTCATTTTCTTTGTATACATTCCATCATAGGCTTGTCACATCAGCATTGAATGCTTGCTTAGTTACAGCCACAAACAATATTGGTAGTTATTAAAAGTGAGATGGTGGCAACCATCGTCCACTCACTTGATGTAGTACTGCCTGCTTCTTCATTTACTTTTATCATTCTTTTTCTGTGTCTGCCCTTCTCTCTTCCTTTTTCTCCCATCTTTCTTGCCACATTTTATTCTTCTTCTTTCTTTTTCAGACAGCTTTACATTGAGTGACAAGCCTAATGGTTTCCTGTAAGCCAAGAAACCATTTACAGTGCTGGGTGGTAACTGTGTAACCAACCCATACGTGTTCCCTACATGTTTACTAGTGGACTGGTGGATGATTAGTGCCCCTCTCCATAAAACAGCTAACTCAAAGACAAATGGCCACCGCTTATGAGATTATGGCATCTGACAATAGATGGAGATAGATTAAAAGTGAGAGTGAGATGCATAGATGGAAGTGAACAAAGTTGAAAGCAGGTGGCTAGCAGCTGTAACCTGCATAACACAAAGGAGACTGGTGCTGCTTGTGTGCATATGTATGTAAATATTTACTGGTAATTTAGTTTTTTATTAAAAGTAAGAGTAAGATATGTAGATGGATGTGAGAAGAGCCAGAAGCAGGTGACTAACTAGATAAGGTACATAATACAAAGGAGACAGGCTGGTGCTGCTTGCATGCATATTTACGTAAACATTTTATTGTTTTCCTCAGAAGGAGCTACAGGCACTAAGAATATTTTGTTATTAATTAAAAGTGGGAATAAGGTGCCTAGGTGGATATGAGTAAAACCAAAAGCAGGTGACTAGCTATATAAGTTATGCAACACAAAGGAGATAGGCTGGTGCTGCCTTCATCCTTATTTATGTAACCATTTTATTATTTTCACAGAAGGAGTTACAGGCATGCCATACACATGCCAACACAAGGCTAAGCAATGTAAGCCACTGCAGAAGCTCTAGTATGGCAATAAAAGTGCCACCAAATCCATTATGAACTTAAAGAGCACCAACACCACACTGACTAAGGTGTACAGCGGCCTTTGTTTTGGCTGGCATGATCGGTGGTACGTGGGATGGTGGGGTGTTTTGGGGAGTGGTGCATGGTTTGAAAAATCAGATTTCCATGCGTGCTGTCAGTTCATTCAGTACAAATTGATACTGCTGTAATTCAGCCAGATTTTTTTTTTTGTTAGATAATGCCATGTCAGGTAATGCAGCATTGGATAAACAGTGCATTGCTGTACTCACAGATGCTGCTACCTCATCCCATCTTTCCACCTTGTAAATCATTCCTCCACAACCCTCTCATTCTCCATGGTTAGCACCAAGTTATCAGCATACAACACTTCACTAGTGACTCCAGTTCTGAAGTTATGTAAGAGGGCTTCAAACACCATGATAACCAAAAAAAGGCCTTACCATACCATCCAGGACTCTCTTTGTTACCTTCATTAAGAATGCCAAAAGCACTGTGTTTTTATAATTTCCTCTTTCCGGACCATCACCCTTTCCCGTGATACACATTTGCAGTCATGATCTTCAACCAGTCACTTGGAACAGCACTCTCAAATATAACTGAATTTTTAAAATCATTAGCTAAACCTACTCCTTTATCTCCTGAGGCCTTCAACATCTCAGCAGTCGACCCATATACACCTGCATTATTACTCAGCTACATTCTATTGATTGTCTTGCCCATAGTACCAGTATCAAACAAAGGCCAAGGGCCAAACATGATCAACCATCTCCAAGTGTCCCCTGTTCCAGTCATATTCCTTGTCCAGCAGTTGGTTGTAATGTGTCCAGGCATCCATAATATCCTCACCATCCACCACTACCCTTCCTTGATCATTCCCCACACACTGCTCATTTATGATGTCCCTGTATTTAAAAATTGTAGCACCACATATTCTTCACTTCCTTCTTCCTGATCTTTTCATTCCACTCACTCAATGTAGTGCTGCTCTTGGGTGTCTGCCCTTTCCTCTCCTCCCTCCATTCCTTCCTTCCTCTTCTGTCTTTCTTTACTTCATTCTTTCCTCGTCCTTCTTCCTATGGGTGACTTTACACTTCCTCGTTTCTCTTTCTTTCCTTCATTCTTTCCTCTTCCTTCTGCCTATGGGTGACTACACTGAGTGACAAGCCAAATGGTTTCCTGTACACCAGGAAACCATTTACTATGCTGGGTGGTAACCATATAACCAAATTATGGCGCCTGGTGGTTTAGTGGGTAATTACGGTGCTCCAGTCGGATTGAGGCGGTGAAGGTTTATATCCAAGGGTGGTTGAAGTTATTGCTCACGTAATGCCACTCAGGGATGAGTGAGGCTGGTCACTTTCATCTTAAATGTCAGGACCAACTTGCCTAGCCCCGGGCTTCTACACTCCTCATGGGGCAACGTAGGATTGGATAATGGATGGATGGATGATGGCTCTGTCATGCTTGATGCCAGTCCTTTGTCACTTAACAGCAGCTCTCCCTGCTGCTCATTCTTTAGCAGCCTCTCTATTCGGCCTCTTAATTGGGGTGAGGTCATAAAGTGTGAGTTCACACACTTAATGACCTCACCCCAGTTCTTTTTCAGTTAGCATCTCTTAACTTTACCCGTAACATTCACACCTCTTACCATCTTTGCCCAGTTGTGGCAAATTTATATATGCCACCCAAGGTGAACACATGGAATAGAGGTGAATATGAAGACCTGGCAGAGTATACAATACAGAGTTTAAGAACTCAGCTATATAGAATGGAAGAAGAATTTGAAAGAATTATACTAACTGGAGATTTCAACACAAATAAAAATTGGAACACTCTAGATGTAAGAAGCTTTGAAAACTGTTTAGATCAAAAGCTCCTGGATCTTATACAAGAGTTTTTCATAATGCAACATGTAAAAGAAAACACCAGAGAAAGAGGACCAGAAGATCCCTCGTTATTAGAGCTCATATTTATTAGGCAGGATAATGAAATTATCAACATAATTTATCACCCACCTCTCAACAAAAGCAAGCACTTATCAACCAGACAAGACTTTCCACAGGATTACTCACTGATGTTTAATAATGTCCAGCTCATTCCTACATCATCCTTGAACATGCATGGGGTTTCATTCACTCGGGATTTATCTTGGAAAGAACATATTACATCTCTTGTGTTATCTTGGAAAGAACATATTACATCTCTTGTGAAATCTGCTTCCAAGAGATTAGGTGTGCTAAGCCGACTCCGATCCTTCTTTACCCCTACACAGATGTTGACTTTATACACAGGTTTTATTTGCCCCTGTTTGGAGTACAACTCTCATGTGTGGGGAGGATCCCCACATACAGCCCTTCTCAATAGGGTGGAGTCAAAGGCTTTTCATCTCATTAACTCTCCTCCTCTTACTAGCTCCCTTCAACCTCTGTCTCTTTGCCGCACTGTTGCATCTTGTACAGTATCTCTTTTCTATCGCTACTTCAATGGTCACTGTTCCTCTGAACTGTCTACTTGCATCCCTCCACCTCTATGACAGGCACGTAGTACCCGTCTAGCAACAACCTCTCATCCTTTTTCTGTCGAACTCTCTAATGCAAGAGTTAACCGTTACTTCCAGTCCTTCATTTATGCAACTGGTCAACTCTGGAACTGTCTTCCTCTGTCTGTATTTCCTACTTCCTATAATCTCCAGTCTTTCAAACGCAGTGTGTCCAGGCATCTCGAAATGAATGGATCTTGAATTTGGCTCTCTTTTGTGTTGTTTTTGTTTATTCTTGGAAGGAGCGGTTTGCGGGCCCTTGGCCTCTGGGCCCATGGCCTTTGGTTCCTTCTTCTCCGCAAAAAAAAAAAAAAAAAAAAAAAAAGTAATTTCAGGTTAGCATATGATACTGTATAGTCAGTGATAATGAAAATTACAAAAAGAGGCCAAACTACATAAAGGGCAACTATTATGACCTAAAGAAGTACTTTAAAAAATAGATTGGGAAAAGGAGCTACGAGGACAAGGTATAAATGATATAGTATGTATAAAAAAATTGTGAATTTTATGAAACAGGATTCCAAATTTATACCCCACAGAAAAAAGAAATCGAAATAAAGATAAAGAAATTGTTTAATACTGATTGTAAAAAAGCAAAAGAGAAATGAGATTTGCTGTGGATCAGGTACAGACAATATAATATTGAGAGAGCACATAACAACTACAAGCAGTCAAGAAATTATTATACTAGGATAAGAAGAGAAGCTCAAAGGCAGTTTGAGAAATATATTATAAATAAAAGTGCTGATCAACTGAAGCTGTTTTAAAGCTATGTATGAAGCAGAACTATCGTCAGAGGTAAAATACAGTCCATCATGGATGAGGGGAAAACTATATTAACCCCTTACATGCCGGGGGTTTTCTGATGTCGCATGCTCCTCCCTACTAGGGATTTCATGATTTTGGAAAAAGTACCCCTATTTCAAACCCTAGTATCTGCCAAACTATAACAGCTAGAGAAAAAATTAAATATGCATAAGACTCACCAACTCTTTCTCTTTCAAATGAAAGTATCCCCACATCTCCAGGTGGTTCTGTCGATGAGTAAGGATAAGTTAAAGATCAAAGGGTGGTGGAAAGATGCTCGCGGCTATGCACGTCAACCGGTGTTGCTCCGCACCCAAAATCGTGATGGCTATACACGTCAGCCGGCGCGTAGGGGTTAATGAAGAAGATATTTGTAAAGTCTATCTAGATACCTATTTGTGAAGTACTAAACAAAAAATTCAAATCAGATTTAATGGAAGAAAGTAGATTTGAGAGAGATGAAAATGAACAAGCATGCTCACACATTAACAAAAATACGTATATCGGAACGAGGTCCAGGAAGAGGTGAGTAAATTAGGCAAAGGAAAAGCTAATGGTCCTGACGAGATTTCAAATTAGATATTACATGAATGTGCAAAAGAGCTAAGTTGACCAGTACATTGAATATTCATGGAATCCTTAAGACAAGGTAAACTACCTAATATTTAGAAGAAAGCAAACATTGTTCCCCTTTTCAAGAAAGAAAATAGACAAAATCCACTTAACTACCGACCAGTATCAGTGACCAGTGTCGTAAGTAAGGTGATACGGAAAATTTGGGTTCAGCTGGAAAATTACAGTATAATAACAGAAAGACAGTTCAGTTTTAGGAAGGGAAAATTGTGTTTTACTCATCTATTAACCTGCAATGATGGAGTTGCAGAAACACTGCAGAGAAGAGATGGCTGGGCAGACAAGATCTACTGTATGTGGATTTCAAGAAGGCATTTGACAAAGCACCGTACCAAAGACTTTGATGGAAACTGTACCATGAAGGAGGAATTCAAGGTAATCTCTACTGTTGGATGCAAAATTTTCTCAGAAAAAAGGAAACGACAGCAGTACTATGGGGATTTTACTCATCATGGAGAGAAGTGACAAGTGGAGTTCCACAGGGCTCAATGCTGGCACCAATTATGTTTTTAGTATATATAAATGGCGATAGACAGCAACATTGGAACTGGAAGGTATCTAAATATGCTTGCTGATGATGCAAAAAATACAAAGGAGAATTACAAACTCAAACTCTTGCAGAGAGGTACGGGAAGAATTAACCCGAGGAGTCCCGTTGACGTACAGGTATGTTGCAACGTTTTGTCACGGTGACCCATTGCCGTACCTGTACGTTATGCAATTGCAAGGTCAGTCATTTGCACATTTTTCAAGTTTCACGGGTGATTTTTGGTAGGTGTATGTGGGAAACCCTCCTCTATCTGCTCTCAAGTGGGGATACTGCCTGGCCCCACATGACCCCCCGTCCCCCCCACACTCGGCATTTCACCTGTTAGCAGTGACATGACCAGTAAAGACATGTCGCGCCACGGTCTCTCCAATGACGAAATTCATGTTGAAAGTGATTCCTGAGGTGGAGGACAAAGAAATAAAGAACCAAGAGCAAGAAACAAACAGAAGTGATGAGGTGGTAATGTCATAAAGGAAGGTGCCATATGTGGATGTGTTTGGTGACTGAACTATGCTTATATTGCCTGTATTATTGTTTGAAAACCAATATAGTCTTGTACTACACATAAATTTGTACTAAAATAAATAAATGCGTAATTTAAAGTGGCTTGAATTCATTAATCCTCCCATAGTTCGTTTTCTTTGAGGCCAGGTACCCTGAGAGAGAATGAAAAGCTAAGGCTGACTGTCACCTGTATCAACATTTATAAGCTCAGGAGGGTGATTTCTCTATGAATTTTTGATGTTTCTCACCAAAAGCGGAGGTTTGAGCCCCCCCCCCCCAAAAAAAGAAAAAAATCCAAAATTGCTCGGGACTGGGGGGTATCGGAGGTGGGAAATCGGTCGGGAGGTGGTGGGTTAAGTAAGCTATATGAATAGGGCAGTAGATGACAAATGAAATTCTGTGTGGATAAATGTCATGTAATGAAGTTTGGTAAAAGTGAAAAAAAGACCAGGTGGGATTATAAGTTAGGAAGTTCAACCCAACACACATCAGAAAAGGAGAAGGATTTAGGAGTGATTATCAGTAACAGACTATCACTGGCTGACCACATTAATGAGAAAGTAAGGAATTTGTACACAACTGATCTGTCTGTCTATTGCCAGATGCCTTAATCCTGTGAGGGGTGGCCACAAACAAATCTCCTCCATGTCGGTCTGTCCCCCGCCATTTCACTACCCTGCTCCCAGCTTACACCCCCGTCTCTCAAATACCTCTCCACTCCATCCCTCCATCTCATCCTTGGCCTCCCCCTTTCCTCACCCCTCCTCCACCTCACTCACATACACTCTCCTTTTCAGTCTCTCACTCTCCATCCTCTCCACATGGCCAAACCACCTTACTGTGTTTCTCCTAACGCTTCCTATCACATCCATATCCACACCACAATGCTCCTTCACTTCCTCTTTTGTCAGTCTGTCTCTCCATGTGACTCTACATGCTCCTTTCAAATAACTCATTCCCACTGCTGTCACTCTTGACTTCTGTCCCTCCTACAGGGTCCAAGCCTCACTTCCATATGTTAGAGTTGGTATCACAATACTGTCATGTAGCAGCTTTTTCACTTTCATGCTCACTTCCCTGTTTCTTATCACTGCTTCCAAGGAACCAGCAACCTTTCTTCCTTGCTGCACCCTTTCGAGCACTTCACCCTTCAAGCTTCCATCCTCACTCATCACACTACCCAAGTACTTAAATGCATTCACATTCTCCATATCCTCCCTATCCAATCTCAGCGTGCATTCACTGATTTCACTTCTCTCGAAGACCATCACTTTACTCTTTCCTACATTCACCTTTAGATTCTGTTTCTTACACACTCCCCTAAACTCATCTACCAAGCCTTACAGCTCCCCCTTCGTCTTCACTTAACAACACAGTATCATCTGCAAACAACAGTACAGGGAGTTTCCCAACACTGCCCTCTTTCGCTAGGGCTGGTCCAACATCCACTGTACTACCTTGTATCTGTTTTATAAACCCATCCACATACAGGTTGAACAACCATGGAGACATGACACATCCTTGTTTCAATCCAACCTTCAAATGGAAAAATTCACTTAGTTCACCATCCACACGCACTGTGGCCTTAGCACCCTCATACTTACTCTTCACGGCCTTCAACAACTTCCCATCTACTCCATATATTCTTAATACTTTCCACAATCCTTGTCTATCCACCCTGTCATAATGCTTTCTCCAAATCCATGAAGGCTGCATACAACTTCTTTCCCTTCTCTAGAAACTTTTCCACTAAGGATCTAAGAATGAATATCTGGTCTACACAGCTTCTCCGCTTCCTAAATCTTTCCTGTTCTTCTCCAACTAATTCCTCTGTTATTTCCCTAACTCTGTCAATAAGTATCCTACCATATACTTTTCCTATTACACTAAGAAGGCAAATGCCCCTATGATTACCACACACTTCTTATTCCCCTTTTCCTTTGTACAGGGGAATAATTATACCTGACTTCCAATCCACCGGGACTCTGCCTTCCTCCCAGGCCAATCTGTACACCTTCCACATCCATTCTGTTACTATCTCTCCCCCGTGCTTCAGCATTTCACCACACACTCGATCAATTCCTGGGGCTTTTCCCATTTTTTTCTTCATTGCTTCCACCACTTTCATCCTACTGATTTCTTCCTCTCTTCCCACATCTCTCCTTCTCCCAGCCATTCCCCAGCCACTTATGCTTGCATTACTTTCATTCTCTTTGTTCAACAGTTCAATAAAGTGTTCTCTCCATCTGTTCACTTTTTCTCCCTTCTCCACTAGTAATCTACCATTTTCATATTTCACACCCAAACTAACTTCTTTGGCACCCTGTCTAATTTTCTTTACCTCTTTCCAGAACATTTTCTTACATTCCCTTCACTTTATACTGTACTTGAATTCCTTCCAAATTCCTCATCCATTCCCCTCTTACTGTCTTATTAATTTTTTCACCTCTTCCTCTCTACATATAACTCTCTCTTCTGCCTCTTAACTTCTTCTACACCCCTGTTTCTCATCTGCTCACTATATGCTTTCTTCTTTTGTGCCATAGCCTCTCTCACCTCTTCATTCCACCATGCTGTACCCTGCACACCACCTCACATGCCGCACAGGTTTCTTTTGTGAATATATTGCACACGTCTTCCTCATCCCCCATCTGCTCCAATCCATATTTACTTAATTGCTCCTCCACTTCCCTCCTATATTCTGCCTTTTTTCCATCCTCTTGTAACCTTTCCACCCTCCTTGTATGAATTACTTCCTTCTGTCTTTCCCTTCTTCTATTTCTTCATTTCATTCGGACCTTGATCAGAAAGTACACTCCCCCAACCTCCATATACTCTTGTATCCATTACACAACTTATCATGTCATCCACACACACATAATCAATCATCCACATTAAGAAAATTAATGCGCTGCCAGGTCAGTATAATCACAGTGAGTATATTTATACAACACACTTCAAATAATTTGTTTCTACACATCCTATTTACTAGTGTGGAGTAGGATTAGTGTGTATAGCAGTGACAGTTCTCCTGTTTCCCTACTCTTACTTTCCTTCCCCCCTCTCTCTCTCTCTCTCTCTCTCTCTCTCTCTCTCTCTCTC
>JAGKTI010017072.1:0-18830 GCA_018397915.1 Birgus latro | reverse complement strand
CACTCGGTCAAGTTCATTTATCATATCAGCTTAATTCATGCACCAACAGTTTGGTAACAAATTTGTGGAAGCTGACCTGATCTTATTATTGAAGAACCTAGACTCATTTCTACTGCATTCATGAAGATCATCGAATTTCACACAAGTATGGCTCGGTATTGTGGAAATAGCCCGGATGTCAGATGAGGGAAATAATCCTATATACCTACTCAGTCATTCGGTCTCTCTCAACCTTTATTCCTCAATTTCTTCATTCTAATCCTAAGTATACTCAAGCCATTCCGGAGTAATCTTTTACCCGCATTTCCTCTCTCCTGAATGATCTTTCCACATCCAATTCTATTCTTCAATAGTTATTTCACCCTAGTCCTAGACCAGTCATTCTCTGAGCATCCTTTCCTCACCCCTGCTTCTTCAATAATTTCTTCACGATACTTCTAGTCCAGTCATTCTCTAAGCATCTTTCCTCACTTGAATGATCTTTTGACATCCAGTTCTGTTCTTCAATAACTTCTTCATTCAATTTATACCTAATCCAGTCATACCAGAGCAACCATTGCTCACTCTTCCCTCTATTGTACAGACTCTCCAATTCACTAACTTCCCTAATCCCTTTATTCTCTAGGTTCCAACAGATATTTGTCCACTCTATTCCACGCTTCCTGTAAAAACACGCCCCTTAACTCTCCTATCATATGAAAGGATGGCGGACTGACAGAGAAGGGCAACCTCAATCTGCAGTCCGTCAACATCATATTCCATGCAGCTACGGCTTGGTAACAAACTTGTGGAAGTGGCCAAGATCTTATTAACGAGGAACCTAGACATTTTTTCTACGGCATTCCTGAGGCTCATTGAATTTCACGCAACTATACCTCGGTATTGTGGAAATAGCCTGCATGTCAGACGAGGGAAATAATCCCGTACACATACTCAATCATTCTGTCCTCGTCTCTTTCCACCTTTATTCCTCAATTTCTTCATACTACTTCTAAGTATAGTCCAGCCATTCCAGAGATATCTTTCATCAGCCCTACCTCTTTCCTGAATGATGTTTCCACATCCAGTTCTATCCTTCAATAATTAATTCACCCTCCTTCTAGTCCAGTCATTCTCTGAACAATATTTGCTCACCCCTGCTTCTTCAATAATTTCTTCACCATATATCTAGTCCAGTCATTCTTTGAACAATTTCTGCTCACCCCTGCCTCTGTCTTGAATGATCTTTCAACATCCAGTTCTCTTCTTCAATAATTTCTTCATTCAACTTACACCTAATCCTGTCATACCTAAGCAAACTTTGCTCAATCCTTCCTCCACTGAACAATCTCTCCAATTCACTCAATACCCTAATCCCTTTTTCCTCCAGGTTCCAACACATTATTGTCTGCTATAGTCCACGCGTCCTGTAAAAACACATCCCTTATCTCTCCTATCATATGAAAGGATGGCGGACTGACAGAGAAGGGCAACCTCAATCTGCAGTCTGTCAAGTTCATGTTTCACATCAACTTAATTCGTGCAGGTACGGCTTGGTAACAAACATGTGGAAGTGGCCCAGATCTTATTAACGAGGAATCTAGACTCATTTCTACTGCATACCTGACGCTCATCAAATTTCACGCAACTATGGCTAGGTATTGTGGAGACAGCCCGGATGTCAGACAAGGGAAATAATCCTATATACCTACTCAGTCATTCTGTCCTTGTCTCTTTCCACCATTATTCCTCAATTTCTTCATCACAGGTCTAAGTAATTAAGTCCTCGTCTCTCTCCACCTTTATTCCTCATTTTCTTCATTCTACTCCTAAGCATAGTCCAACCATTCCAGAGCAATCTTTGCCCAGCCTTTCCTCTCTCCTGAATGATCTTTCCAAATCTAGTTCAATTCTTCAATAATTATTTCACCCTACTCCTAGTCCAGTCATTCTCTGAACAGTCTTTGCTCACCCCTACTTCTTCAATAATTTCTTCACCCTACTTCTAATCCAGTCTTTCTCTAAGCATCTTTGCTCACCCATCCCTCTGTCTTGAATGATCTTTTGACATCCAGTTCTGTTCTTCAATAACTTCTTCATATAACTTATATCTAGTCATACCTGTGCAACCTTTGCTCACTCTTCCGTCTACTGAACAGACTCGCCAATTCACTAACTTCCCTAATCCCTTTTTGCTCCTGCTTCCGACAGATATTTGTCAGCTCTATTCCACGCTAACTATACAAACACGTCCCTTAACGCTCGTATCATATGAAAGGATGGTGGACTGACAGAGAAGGGCAACAGCAATCTGCAGTCCTTCAACATCATATTAACTTAATTCATGCATCTACGGCTTGGTAACAAACTTGTGGAAGTGGCCAAGATATTAACGATGAACATAGACATTTCTACCACACTCCTGAGGCTAAATGAATTTCACGCACCTATGGCTCGGTATTGTGGAAATACCCTGCATGTCAGACGAGGGAAATAATCCTGTATACCTACTCAAACATTCTGTCCTCATCTCTTTTCACCTTTATTCCTCAGTTTCTTCATCCTACTCCTAAGTATAGTCCAGCCATTCTGCAGCTATCTTTGCTCAGCCCTTCCTCTCTCCTGAATGATCTTTCCACATCCAGTTCAATTCTTCAATAATTAATTCACCCTCCTTCTAGTCCAGTCATTCTCTGAACAATATTTGCTCACCCCTGCTTCTTCAATAATTTCTTCACCATACATCTAGTCCAGTCATTCTCTGAACAATTTTTGCTCACCCCTACCTCTGTCTTGAATGATCTTTCGACATCCAGTTCAGTTCTTCAATAACTTCTTCACTCAACTTACACCTAACCCTGTCATACCTAAGCAAACTTTGCTCAATCCTTCCTCCACTGAACAAACTCTCCAATTCACTCACTTCCCTAATCCCTTTTTCCTCCAGGTTCCGACACAAATATGTCCGCAATACTCCATGCTTCCTGTAAAAACACATCCCTTAACTCTCCTATCATATGAAAGGTGGGCGGCCTGACAGAGAAGGGCAACCACAATGCAGTCCGTCAATTTCATGTTTCACACAAACTTAATTCGTGCAGGTACGGATGGTAACAAACATGTGGAAGTGGCCCAGATCTTATTAACGAGGAACCGAGACTCGTTTCTACCGCATTCCTGAGGCTCACTGAATTTCACGCAACTATAACTAGGTATTGCGGAAACAGCTCGGATGTCAGACAAGGGAAATAATCCTATATACCTACTCAATCATTCTGTCCTTGTCTGTTTCCACCATTATTCCTCAATTTCTTCATCAAAGGTCTAAGTAAATAAGAGTCTTGGTCTCTCTCCACCTTTATTCCTCAATTTCTTCATTCTACTCCTAAGTATAGTCCAGCCATTCCAGAGCAATCTTTGCCCAGGCGTTCCTCTCTCCTGAACGATGTTTCCACATCCAGTTCTATGCTTCAATAATTATTTCATCCGAGTCCTAGTCCAGTCATTCTCTGAACAATCTTTGCTCACCCCTGCTTCTTCAATAATTTCTTCACCCTACTTCTAGTCCAGTCATTCTCTAAGCATCTTTGCTCACCCATCCCTCTGTCTTGAATGATCTTTTGACATTCAGTTCTATTCTTCAATAACTTCTTCACTCAACTTATACCTAATCCAGTCATACCTGTGCAACCTTTGCTCACTATCCCATCTACTGAACAGACTCTCCAATTCACTAACTTCCCTAATCTCTTTTTCCTCCTGCTTCCGTCAGATATTTGTCCGCTCTATTCCACGCATCCTGTAAAAACACATCCCTTAATTCTCCTATTATATGAAAGGATGGCAGACTGACAGAGAAGGGCAACCTCAATCGCAGTGCGTCAGATCATATTTCATATCGACTTAATTCATGCACCTACGGCTTGGTAACAAACTTGTGGAAGTGGCCAAGACCTTATTAACAAGGAACCTAGACACATTTCTACCACATTCCTGAGGCTAACTGAATTTCACGCAACAATGGCTCAGTACTGTGGAAATAGGCCGGATGTCAGACGAGGGAAATAATCCTGTATACCTAATCAATCTTTCTGTCCTCGTCTCTTTTCACCTTTATTCCTCAATTTCTTCATCCTACTTCTAAATATAGTCCAGCCATTCCGGAGCTATATTTGCTCAGCCCTTCCTCTCTCCTGAACGATCTTTCCACATCCAGTTCTATTCTTCAATAATCAATTCACCCTCCTTCAGTTCCAGTCATTCTGTGAACAATATTTGCTCACCCCTGCTTCTTCAATAATTTCTTCACCCTACATCTAGTCCAGTCATTCTCTGAACAATTTTTGCTCACCCCTGCCTCTGTCTTGAATGATCTTTCGACATCCAGTTCTGTTCATCAATAACTTCTTCATTCAACTTACACATAATCCTGTCATGCCTATTTGCTCAATCTTTCCTCCACTGAACAAACTCTCCAATTCATTCACTTCCCTAATCTCTTTTTCCTCCTGGTTCCGACACATTATTGTCCACTATACTCAACGCTTCCTGTAAAAACACATTGCTTAACTCTCCTATCATATGAAAAATGACGGAATGACAAAGGGCAACCTCAATCTCCAGTCCGTCAAGTTCATGTTTCACATCAACTTAATTCGTGCAGGTACAGCTTGGTAACAAACATGTGGAAGTGGCCCAGATCTTATTAACGAGGAACCTAGACTCATTTCTACCAAATTCCTGAGGCTCATCGAATTTCACGCAACTACGGCTAGGTATTGTGGAAACAGCCCGGATGTCAGACGAGGGAAATAATCCTATATACCTACTCAATCATTCTGTCCTCGTCCATTTCCACCTTTCTTCCTCAATTTCTTCATCATATGTCTAAGTAATTAAGAGACCTCATCTCTCTCCATCTTTATTCCTCAATTTCTTCATTCTATTCCTAAGTATAGTCCAGCCATTACGGACCAATCTTTGCCCGCTCTTCCTCTCTCCTAAACGATCTTTCCATATCCAGTTCTATTCTACAATAATTACTCCACCCTACTTCTACTCGTCATTCTCTGAGCGATATTTGCTCACCCCTGCTTCTTCAATAATTTCTTCACCCTACTTCTAGTCCAGTCATTCTCTGAGCATCTTTGCTCACCCCTGCCTCTGTCTTGAATGATCTTTCGACATCCAGTTCTGTTCTTCAATAACTTCTTCATTCAACTTACACCTAATCCTGTCATACCTAAGCAAACTTTGTTCAATCCTTCCTCCACTGAACAAACTCTCCAATTCACTCACTTTCCTAATCCTTTTTCCTCCAGGTTCCGACACATATCTGTCAGCTCTATTCCACACTTCCTGTAAAAACACATCCCTTAACTCTCCTATCATATGAAAGGTGGGCGGACTGACAGAGAAGGGCAACCTCAATCTGCAGTCCGTCAAGTTCATGTTTCACATCAAATTAATTCGTGCAGGTACGGCTTGGTAACAAACTTGTGGAAGTGGCCCAGATCTTATTAACGAGAAACCTACACTCATTTCTACCGCATTCCTGAGGCTCATAGAATTTTACGCAACTATGCCTAGATAATTTCGGGAACAGCCCGGATGTCAGACAAGGGAAATAATCCTATATACCTACTCAGTCATTCTGTCCTCGTCTCTTTCCACCATTATTCCTCAATTTCATCATACGTCTAAGTAATTAAGAGTCCTTGTCTCTCTCCACCTTTATTCCTCAATTTCTTCATTCTATTCCTAAGTATAGTCCAGCCATTCCGGAGCAGTCTTTGTCCGCCCTTCCTCTCTCCTAAACGATCTATCCACATTCAGTTCTATTCTTCAATAATTATTTGACCTGAGTCCTAGTCCAGTCATTCTCTGAACAATCTTTGCTCAATCCTGCTTCTTTAATAATTTCTTCACCCTACTTCTAGTCCAGCCATTCTCTAAGCATCTTCGCTCACCCCTCCCTCTGTCTTGAATGATGTTTTCACATCCAGTTCTGTTCTTCAATAACTTCTTCATTCAACCTATATCTAATCCAGTCATACCTGAGCAACCTTTGCTCACCCTTCCCTCTACTGAACTCTCCAATTCACTAACTTCCCTAATCTCTTTTTCCTCCTGGTTCCAACAGATATTTGTCCACTCTATTCCACGCTTCCTGTAAAGACACATCCCTTAATTCTCCTATCACATGATAGGATGGCAGACTGACAGAGAAGAGCAACCTCAATCGCAGTCCGTCAGATCATATTTCATATCAACTTAATTCATGCACCTACGGCTTGGTAACAAATTTGTGGAAGTGGCCAAGACCTTATTAACGAAGAACCTAGACACATTTCTACCGCATTCCTGAGGCTCATTGAATTTGACGCAACTATGGCTCTGAATTATGGAAATAGCCCAGATGTCAGATGAGGGAAATAATCCTGTATACCTACTCAATCATTCTCTCCTCGTCTCTTTTCACCTTTATTCCTCAATTTCTTCATCCTACTTCTAAGTATAGTACGGCAATTCCGGAGCTATATTTGCTCAGCCCTTCCTCTCTCCTGAACGATCTTTCCACATCCAGTTCTGTTCTTCAATAATTTATTCATCCATCTTCTAGTCTAGTCATTCTGTGAACAATATTTGCTCACCCCTGTTTCTTCAATCATTTCTTCTCCCGACATCTAGTCCAGTCATTCTCTGAACAATTTTTGCTCAACCCTACCTCTGTCTTGAATGATCTTTTGACATCCAGTTCTGTTCTTCAGTAACTTCTTCATTCATCTTACACATAATCCTGTCATACTTAAGCAAAGTTTGCTCAATCCTTCCTCCACTGAACAAACTCTCCAATTCACTCATTTCCATAATCCCTTTTTCCTCCGGGTTCCGATACATTATTGTCCGCTATACACCATGCTTCATGTAAAAACACATCCCTTAACTCTCCTATCATATGAAAGGATGACAGACTGACAGAGAAGGGCAACCTCAATCTCCAGTCCGTCAAGTTCATGTTTCACATCAACTTAATTTGTGCAGGTACAGCTTGGTAGCAAACTTGTGGAAGTGGCCCAGATCTTATTAACAAGGAACCTAGACTCATTTCTACCACATTCCTGAGGCTCATCGAATTTCACGCAACAATGGCTAGGTATTTCGGAAACAACCCAGGTGTCAGACAAGGGAAATAATCCTATATACCTACTCAATCATTCTGTCCTCGTCTCTTTCCACCATTATTCCTCAATTTCTTCATCATACGTCTAAGTTATTAAGAGTCCTCGTCTCTCTCCACCTTTATTCCTCAATTTCTTCATTCTATTCCTAAGTATAGTCCAGCCATTCCGGAGCAATCTTTGCCCGACCTTCCTCTCTCCTAAACGATCTTTCCACATCCAGTTCTATTCTTCAATAATTATTTCACCGGAGTCCTAGTCCAGTCATTCTCTGAACAATCTTTGCTCACCCCTGCTTCTTCAATAATTTCCTCACCCTACTTCTAGTCAAGTCATTCTCTAAGCATCTTTTCTCACCCCTGCCTCTGTTTTGAATGATCTTTTGACATCCAGTTCTGTTCTTCAATAACTTCTTCATTCAACTTATACCTAATCCAACTTATACATAATCCAGTCATACCTGTGCAACCTTTGCTCACTATCCCCTCTACTGAACAGACTCTCCAATTCACTAACTTCCCTAATCCCTTTTTGCTCCTGCTTCCTACAGAGATTTGTCTGTTCTACTCCACGCTTCCTGTAAAAACACATCCCTTAACGCTACTATCATATGAAAGGATGGCGGACTGACAGAGAAGGGCAACCGCAATCTGCAGTCCGTCAAGATCATATTTTATGTCAACTTAATTCATGTATCTACGGCTTGGTAACAAACTTGTGGAAGTGGCCAAGATATTATTAACAAGGAACCTAGACACATTTCTACCGCATTCCTGAGGCTCACTGAATTTCATGCAACTATGGCTCAGTATCGTGCAAATAGCCCGGACGTCAGACGAGGGAAATAATCCTGTATACCTAATCAATCATTCTATCCTCGTCTCTTTTCACCTTTATTCCTCAATTTCTTCATCCTATTCCTTAGTATAGTCCAGCCATTCCAGAGCTATCTTAGATTAGCCCTTCCTCTCTCCTGAACGATCTTTCCACATCCAGTTCTATTCTTCAATAATTAATTAACCCTACTTCTAGTCTAGTCATTCTCAGAGCAAT
The DNA here is from genome assembly GCA_018397915.1 of Birgus latro. Classification (NCBI taxonomy): domain Eukaryota; kingdom Metazoa; phylum Arthropoda; class Malacostraca; order Decapoda; family Coenobitidae; genus Birgus; species Birgus latro. The sequence goes on along the minus strand of JAGKTI010017072.1, from coordinate 10,617 downwards.
ATTTGTTCACCCATGCTTCTTCAATCATTTCTTCACCCCACATCTAGTCCAGTCATTCTCTGAGCAATTTTTCCTCACCCCTGCCTCTGTCTTGAATGATCTTTCGACATCCAGTTCTGTTCTTCAATAATTTCTTCATTCAACTTACACCTAATCCTGTCATACCTAAGCAAACTTTGTTCAATCCTTCCTCCACTGAACAAACTCTCCAATTCACTCACTTCCCTAATCCCTTTTCCTCCAGGTTTTGACATATTTGTCCACTATACGCTTCCTGTAAAAACACATCACTTAACTCTCCTATTGTGCGAAAGGATGGCGGACTGACAGAGAAGGGCGACCGCAATCTGCAGTCCGTCAAGTTCATTTTTCATATCAACTTAATCATGCATCTACGGCTTGGTAACAAACTTGTGGAAGTGGCCCAGATCTTATTAACGAGGAACTGAGACTTATTTCTCCCGCATTACTGAGGCTCATCAAATTTCACGTAACTATGGCTCAGTATTGTGGAAATAGCCCGGATGTCAGACGAGGGAAACAATCCTATATACCTACTAAGTTATTCTGTCCTCGTCTCTTTCCACCTTTATTCCTAAATTTCTTCATCATACTTCTAAATAATTAAAGCGTCCTTGTCTCTCTCCACCTTTATTCCTCAATTTCTTCATCCTGCTCCTAAGTATAGTCCAGCCATTCCAGAGCAATCTTTGCTCACCCCTTCCTGTCTCCTGAACACATCCAGTTCTATTCATCAATAATTTCTTCAACCTACAGTATTTCTAGTCCAGTCATTCTCTGACATATCTTTGTTCACCCCTGCTTCTTCAATAATTTCTTCACCCTACTTCTAGTCCAGTCATTCTCTGACCCTCTTTGCTCACCCCTGCCTCTATCTTGAATGATCTTTCAACATCCAGTTCTATTCTTCATTAACTTCTTCACTCAACTTATTCCTAATACAGTCATACCAGAGCAACCTTTGCCCACTCTTCCCTCTGCTGAGCAGACTCTCCAATTCACTCTCTTCCCTAATCCCTTTTTCCTCCTGCTTCTGACAGATATTTGTCCGCTCTATTCCACGCTTCCTGTAAAAACACATCTAACTCTCCTATCATATGAAAGGATGGCAGACTGACAGAGAAGGGCAACCTCAATCTGCAGTCCGAGAAGTTCATGTTTCACATCAACTTAATTCGTGCAGGTACGGCTTGGTAACAAACTAGTGAAAGTGGTCCACATCTTATTAATGAGGAAAATCTTTGCTCACTCCTCTCCCTTTCCTGAATGATCTTTCCAGTTACCTCACTTCAAGTCCTTCCATTGTCTTCTCCCAACCTTCCTGTATCTTCCTGTTTTTCCTCCCACTCCAGCTTATCTTTGCCCACTTTCCTTTATTTTTACAGTTAAAGAATATCTCTTCCCATTCTTCATAAATGGGGATGTTGTACTAAGGTTAACTTCACTTTGCTGTCCATCGAGTTGGGGCTAAAACAACTATACCTCATTTACTCTCACCTATCAGATTTTTTTTTTTGTATCTATGACACTGTATTGTATTCAAGCTGTGCAAGTGGCCCAATGTCAGGTGAAAACTTCTTATACCTGTTCCCAATCCGTCACAACTCCTTTACTCTCTCCAGACAAATGTTCCATCCTCTTCTAATCATATTTTCCTTTCTCACCTAATCACCCTATTTTACTGAGCCTCCATGTCTTGCCCAGTCCCTTCCCCCTCAACCAATTCCTAAGCAGGTCTCACTTCCTCCTATTCCTATGCAGATCTAACAAAATCTTCCCATCCTCTCCCATTTCTTCCTCTTCTTCAACTAAATTCTTATCCTATCTCTCTTCCTGCTACAATCATCCTTCAGTTTCTTCCCTATCCACTGAAAGGAGGATAATGGACTGTGGTAGAAGGGCAATTGTTCAAATAAGCCTGGGGTTGCACTACCATTATTCCCATCCTATATCCTGACACTTAAAACACATCACCTACAGGACAGGAAAATAACGACAAAAATACAGCTGTACTAGATTATGACAGAACTGCCTTAGGGTGCAAAACTATAAACACTCCATAAGTTTAGGCTGGGTAAGGCTACAATTAGTTACGTTAGTCATGGTTAGTTCTAGGTTTGATTAGGTGTTATTCGACTACATAATGAATCCTAATCTTATAAGGCATTTACTGTTTTCCATCACTAAACAGTTCTATTCTATTCTAGTACTGGCATATCTCCATCTACTTTTCCTATCATATAAGTGTCATCTCCCCTCCCTTAACCAACTGTTCTTATTTTCCTGATCAGTCCTCTCTCCCAACAGATTTAACCAGGCAGCAGTTTCAAAGTTAACATTCTTCACCTCCTTCCCTATCGTGGAAAGGAGGATGGTGAACTGCTGAGTGAATGTTTCAGCCTGCAGTCCACCATGTTCACTGGAGCCACAACAACTTTTTCAATCTTCTTCCAATACTTTCCTGTCCCTCTACTGGCATAGATATCCTAATCACATTACTGCCCAGATTTAACCAATCTTTCTAGAATGATTCTCACTCACTTCTAACTCCGTCAACCCATGCTTACCAACTGTACTGGGCAATTCCAGTGTCCAGTTACGCCAACGTCCTCCTCTCCAAACCAAAGGAGGATGGAGGACTGCATATTTACAATTTCAAACTGAAGTCCAACATGTTCTCTGGTGCCAAATTAAACATTCCAAGTATCTTCCACTGATATCTTCCTCAGTCTTTCCAAAACATTGTATTCAGTATATCACATTCTTCCATCTCTTTCCCTCACAACAAATCTCTCCTGTTCTTCCTCTTGGGCCACCTTCTCTCTTCCACTGGCGTCTTTGTCTCTCCGAAAGATTTGTCTCAAGCATTCTAATTCAATCTTTCTTACTGTATTCATTATCATATCAGATTCTTCCATCTCTTTCCCTCGTAAATCTTTCTACTGTTCTAACCTTCCACTTGGGCCACCTTCTCTCTCTTCCACTGATATCTTTCACAACCATTTCTTAATCAAGCCTCTCCAACTTTTCTAGCAATATTTAATACCATCTCAACTGATCAATCTCCTTTCGCAGTAAAATCTTCTAGACTCCTAACTTTTTTCGTGGACCACCTTCCAAGTCTCTTCTACCTATACCTTCCTCATTCTCTCCTAAATATTTCTTGTCATTATAGTTTCACCTGATAATTCCAACTCCTTCGCCCGCAACAAATCATTCTAGTCTCCTAACCTTTCTCCTGGGCCACCTTCCAAGCATCTTCTAGTGTATCTACCTAGTCAGTTTCCTAAAAATTTTATTCTCAAGCACTCATATCCAATTTTTCTCACTGTATTCATTCTCAAATTGCCTATCCATCTCTTTCCCTTGTGAGAAATCTTTGCCTCCTAACAAACCTTTTTGAGGCAACATTAATCCTTCCAAGCCTCTTCTATCCATCTCTCCCCCTCGTGAGAAATGTTTCCTAACTAACCTTTCTGGGACATTAAATCTTCCAAGCCTCTTCCACTGATATCCTCAGCCTCTTAACTAGTTCATCTCAATCACTATTTCAACTCACTTTTTCTGGCTGTATTCAGCTTAACTGATTTTTCCATCTCTTCCAACAAATCTTTCTAATCTTCATCTTGGGCCAACTTCAAACCTTCTTCCACTGACAGCTGTTTCCTAAATATTAACTGTCTCCGACACTATCCAATTTTTCTCGCTGCATTCATTCTCTCAGCTGATCCCATGTCTTTTCCTCGCAATAATCTTTCTAATCTCTTAACTAATCTTTTTCTTAGACCACCTGCCAAGCCTCTAACACAAATATCTTGCTCATCCAAACTATATATTTCCTGCCACGGCCATCTCAACTAATCCTTACATCTCTTTCCCTCATGACTGCTTTCTTGCCTCCTTTCTCTTGGTCCAACCTCCAAGCCTCTTCCACCGATATCTTTCCTCAATATTTCGTCTCAAGCTCGCCTTCTAAGTAATTTTCCATTTTGCAGTCATTACTCTCAACTAATCCATTGCTCAAACGTGCATTAACCTTTCTGGTCTCCTAACCTTTCTCTTGGGATACCTTCCAAGCCTCATCATTATCCACTCCAACATATTCTTTGTCTTAACCACTGCTATTAAATTTTGTCTCAAATGTTCCTTCCATCTCTTCCCTTACGGCAAATCTTTCTGGTCTCCTAACCAACCATGGATAACTTCTTGCTGTATTCTTGATTGTGTCAAATATTCATTCTCTTTCCCTCACAGCAAATCCTTTGAGTCTCCTAACCATGGACCACTTTCCAAGCCATTTACTTCCTCAATCTTCTAAATATTTGTCTCAAGTGCTGGCTCACTCCAATTTTTATCGCTGTTCATTATCGATTAAACATGATTCTAATATCTCCCAGGTCAATCTTTCTAGCCATTAATCCAGGATCCTTTCCAAATCTCTTCCACTTTCTTCATCCTCTCCAAGATTTTCTCTCTCTAAAGCACTGGTATTTAATTTTCTGCTGTATTTCCAATCATGTCAAATGTTCCTTCAACCTCTCCCTTACAGCAAATCTTTCTAGCCTCCTAACTAAACNCCTTCCTAGTAATTAATCCAAAATACCTTCCAAATTTCCTCCACTACTTTTCTCATCCTCTCCTACATTTCCTTTCTCTTGCTGTATTCCTAATCGTGTCAAATGTTCCTTCAATCTCTTTCCCTCATAGCAAATCCTTGGAGTCTCCAAACTAATCCTGGTCCACCTTTCAAGCCACTTCCCATGCTTTTCCTGTCTTCTAAATATTTGTCACAAGCACTGGTTCTGTCCAATGTTTATCGCTGTATTCCTTTTCAATTGGTCCACCTTTCAAGCCACTTCCACTACTATTCCTGTCTACTAAATATTTCTCAACCACTGGATCTAATCCAATTTTTATAACTGAATTCACTATAAAATAAACTTAATATCTCTTTCACGTCGACCTGTCTAGTCGCTAATCTAGGATGCCTTCCAAATCTCTTCCACTATCTTCCTCATCCTCTCCATATATTCGTTTCAAGCACTGTTAGCTCCCGAAGAATCTCTGTACTCACCAATATTGTATTTTATTCTCAATCACTCCTTTCAACAAAATTCCTCATGTCTATTCTAACAACTCTCCATTTGCGGTCCTAGTTACCTTCCAATTAACCTAACTAGTTCTTTTCCTAGAATTCATTTATTCAATATTGCACTGAATCATTTACCGTCTCTCTAAGTCACACTTGTTTCCAGATGCGGTGGCCATAAATGATTGCTTCCATTTCACCCTATTCTCTATCAGTCTATCCTCTTTCAACTCATCCATAAAACTTCATATACTGTACGATTTTAAAGTTTGGACGGTATTTATCATAATTAGCAAAAACACCTAAATCGGAGAAGAAATGCATATTTCTTCTTCTTTACATTCTGACAGCAACAATGACATTGGTCAAGAGGTCAAAATCAGCAGTCTATCAGTTCAGATACCACTTCTGCTTGATCCTAAGTTACATTAAAGTCTATCCGTGTAATAGATTTATTTCTAAGTTTCATTCTCTCAAAACTCAACAGCTCATTCTCTGCCTGCATCCACTCCCACACCTAACCGCCAAAAGGATAATGGAGGACTAGAGGAAAGTGCAGCTTAAACCTGCAGTCCACCACCTTCACATACTGATGAGCACGATATCCTCAAAATTTTACGAATTTCCCATTCAAATAAGCTGGAAAACGTAATTTTACTGGGCTTAGTATAGTCACCAGAGGGAGTTTTCCATCGTACGGAATCTAAAGATTCCCTAACTCCCTCCAACTCCATCACAAACATGGACTGTGGGAAGAATGCAGAGTCAACCTGCAGTCCATGAGGTTCACATGCAGATGACCATTTATGTTTTCCCCCCTCTCGAAATTAGACAATCTAAGGGAAGTCTGTCAAGTCTCAAATTTTTTAAATTTAAATTCTAGTTACTGCATTTAAGATAATGAAAATCCAAACTATGAATAACTGGAAGTCAACTCCAGGCATCATCAACGGCAATGTCTCTATGTAACTGAGTACATATTACTTTAAGCCGTCCTGTGGCAACGACGTACATATACGTCAGCCAGCTTCTATATGAGCACCTAACCGCCAAAAGGACAACTGAGGGCTAGAGGAAAGTGCAGCTAACACCTGCAGTCCACCACCTTCACATACAGAAGTGCAAAACATCCTCAAAATTTTTGTTTCACATTCAAATAAGCAGGAAATTGATATTTCACTGGGATTACATTAAGGTAAATGTTGGAACTAGACAGCCACACTCCCCGGCATCACGACGTGAACTGCCAAGGCTCCCGGTTGCATACCACAGGAACCTTCCGATGACGTCATCACTCGTGACTTAGATGTGTGTGTGCGCACACACACTAACACTATCGTCCTCTCTTCTTAATTTGACAGAAGATTCCAAGGACGAAGCTTAGATGGTCTATTTGCGTCTGATGCACATTATGTATCCAATACATAGACTTTTGTTTAATTACTATCAAGACCCAGTCTNGCACCTTTCTTGGTGAGACAATCAGCCAGTTGTTGTGATGTATCCACCCAGGATACCTCATCAATCTCCCCCCGCTCCAACATGTCCCGCAACACAGCAATATCAATGCGCAATCTCCTGTCTTCTACGCTCTTACAGGAGTAAAGGGCGTCCACCAGACTCTTGTTGTCGACGAAACACTTTATTTTGATCTTTCCACATCCAGAAACCTCACGCAATATGTTGGAGAGATATACAGCAGTTTCAGCACATTCAAGCAGCACCAACGCCTCAGCAGATAAGGTAGATTTGACGACCCTCCTGATCTTCCTTGTCTGCCAAAATATAGGACATCTTGCCTCACTAGCATCTCGTAGGAAGATCACAAAACTTCCCTGAGATCCATTGCCTACAAACAAGGTTGGCAAATGAGGCATCCGAAAAGCACTCTATATGACAGTCCTCGATCGGCCCCATTCTTGGAATGTATAGCTTCATGTTGTCAGTCTTTACCCTTGAGATCACCTTATTAAGTCTAAGCAAATCCGCTACGGTAGCTCGGTTGCTATTCACGCTCAACTCACACACCTCAAAGGCAATATCTGGCCGAGTGTATGCGGCAATCCAATTGAGTTGCCCAATTAATGCTCGGTACTCCATTTTCTCAGACTCGGACAGCTCCCCTGATTTTACTGCTGCACGATGTTTACTCAGCGTGACTGGTTTCAAGGATGAAGCATACTGGAATTGGTCAAGCGTTATGCTGCCATCGATGTTGGAGATGACATTGAGACCAACGTATTTGAAGGCTTTTGATTCTGAACTGCCGATGAGGAATATTTGACTCAACCGATTTATCACTTGCTGTTCAAACTTATATGTACCAGCCCAAAGGAAGTCGTCGACGTAGATGCATACAATGCCTTCGACTTTGCCACCATTGCTCCAAGAGAACAGCGCTGAATCCAGTGATGATACTTTAGCTCCGAGACTCAACAACTGATCTTTTACGCGCAGATACCAATGCCTAGCAGCATCACAAAGGCCGTAAACAGTTTTCTTTAGTCTCCATAACTTACCATTTGCATATTCAGGCAGAGGACGTAAATGAACAACTCTCTCAATGTCGTTACCTTGCAGGTAGGCAGCTTTCACGTCCATAGTGTGGCAATCCCACTGGTTGGTGGAGGCCAAAGAAAGTGCCAAACGCACTGCTTCCTTTGAACAAGTAGGCGAGTCTTTTCGGAGATCCACTGTGTCTTCCTCAAATCCTCTGGCGACCAAGCGGGCCTTAACAATAGGCTTTCCATTTTTCAGTTTTTCTGTCACAACCCATCGAACCGTTATGGCACCTTGCCCAACATCATCTACTTCCTCATACACATCATTATTCTGCCAATTTGTAATTTCATTTTCCTTAGCACATAATACGGCTTGAGTTGAAAAGAACAAGCATTTGTGTGTCATCATCAACCACTTCCCATTCACTAAGATCCTTCTCCAAATCTATCCAATCAATGCTGCCATCAGAGTCCCTCTTCAAATTATAGCAGTGTTTGTACTTTCCAGTGGCTTTACCTGCCCGACTTATAATCCTTCCAGACACCAACTCTCCACTTTCTGAATGTATTCCCTTTATACGTTGACCAACAGAAACTTTGGGAAGCTGATTAATCGGAACAGAAACTGTGGGAGGCTCATCGACTGGGACCACACCATCTTCCAACTCGTCATCTGGTGGATAGTCATTCAACACTTGCGTAGGATCGTCATTAGGCTTCTCCTGGACAACATTTTTCTTCTCATCACTGCTGACATCACTTTCAACTGTAGTATCTTGCTCTGGCGCTCACGCTAGACGAGATACGTGCACTCGCACGTATACACCGCCGTGTCTCACCAGAATTTGTTTCCCATCTCTGCCTATTACAATTCCAGGACCGTGCCACTCATGACTGTCATTTCTTTTGTAGAAGACTTCATCTCCATTCTGGATGTCGTTTAGGTCACTCGAACGTACGTTGTGCCGCAGAGCCCTAGCCAAGTGTTCATCTGATTCGGTCTTTATAAACTCGTCTAGCTAAATGAAGAGCGTTCAAGTTGTCTCTCACAATTTTCAATGGTGATGAAGGTTCCAAGGCTGGAGGATCATTTGCGTACACATTAGGCAGACTAGGGTTTTGACCAAAAACAAGTTGGTTAGGAGAAAAGCCTGAGTAGTTGCTGAGAGCATTTCTTGCCAATACTGCCCATGCCAAGGCCACATCCAATTCACACTGGCTATCAGCCATTACCTTCCTAACAATGTCACCAATGACTGCATTTTGACGCTCACAGACTCCGTTGCTCCAAGGACTCTCTGCAGACGTTGTCATGATCTTGATACTGACGGCCTCTCCCAATGGTCACATTTCCGCATTATTGAATTCACAGCCATTGTCTGTAAGAATTTTTCTAGGTGTGCCAAACACAACAATCCAGCTCCAAAATATTCCTTTGATAATGGTGGGCGCACACTTATCTGCGATTACTATAGCATTACAATACCTGGTCGCCAAATCAACAAGGACTAAGAAATAATGATTTCCCCAAGCTTTTAAATCCATGGCTATGGCTTCATTAAACTTAGACGCCATGGGCAAACTGACTACGGGTCGGGGCTTGGCTTTCTTAAATCTGCAACAGACTGTACAAGCATCAGATACAGCCTTGACAGCCTGTTCCAGTTTTGAACTTTTAATTCCCGCATCTGTGATCAGTTTAATTAGTTTTGCCGATGCAGGGTGTCCAAATTGCCTGTGAAGCTTCAAAGCGGTTTTTTCTACGTCACCCCCACGAGTTGCCAACATGATTGTTTCACAAAATTTACGATCTAGTCATAAGGAAATTGGAAGTAAGTAATGGCCTGAAGATGAGGACTTTAAATCAATAATAGTTCCACAAATTTTGACCTGGTCAGATCCAACGTTAATCAACATTTTTCCTTTTTTCATGGAACGTCTACTCAACAGCAACGGAATATTGCAGTCCACAGCATCAGTCACGATGGTAGCACGCATGTTTCCAACGTAGCAGGGCAGAGTAACACGTTTCAGGGAAGAAACTGTGACACCATCAGCAAAGGTAAACACTGAGGATGACGCTTCTTATCTTACAGCATCACGTTCATAATCAGTGAGCTCACTTAGATAGCAGTTGATCCATTCAACTCCACATACAGTTGTAGAACACCCTGTGTCTAAAAGAGCACATCCCTTAGATTCTTCTACTAGAGTCTGTGACTTACCTCTACTAGCGGCATCATCCGCATAGGCCAAAAACATCGACAGATGCACTGTTTCAGAATTCTCTTCTCGACTGCCGTCGTTTTCGTATGCATCTGGACAGTCACATGCCCAATGAAATCTAGAATCACATACGAAACACTTCGATACCTTTCCGTCAGGCCCAAGTGGGTTCTGCCTCCTGCCGGTGGATGAGCGTTGGGGAATTCTAGCAGATACAGTTGAAAATCGGCCACAACCCCGACATCGATCACGTTTTGCACCACCCCGCAACATTCTCCGTCCTCGTCGAGTACCTCTAGCATAAAGCGTTTCGTCACCCCAAAAAACTGGTTCGTCTTTCACCTCCCTGGCAGACACCGATGCCTCGTTCTGCCTGCCAATTTCACCAGCAAAAATACGATTCAGGGCAGGTTTCATATTTTCGTATGTCACCTCAGTTATCGCGGACATCACTAGTTGTCGTTCACTGTCTGAAAGTTTGCATGCAGCTAAGAGCATAAAAGCCATCACAGAATTTGGCAGTTCCATGTCCTGCTTGGTAAATTTAAAGTAAACATGCTCAAATTCTGTCACGAACTCCCGAATGTTCATATCACTGGCTCTTCTGAAGTGCGCACACACACACACTAACAAGTATAACACCTGTGAACAGGCAGGCTAGTTTACACTGACATATACTGTCATGACCAACCAATATACGCACAGTAAAAGGTGAAACTATCAAGACAGTTCTTAGTTTACACTGACATATACTGTCATGACCAACCAATATACGCACAG